>WIPJ01067801.1:10632-26299 GCA_018155075.1 Cassiopea andromeda
TATATATATATATATATATATATATATATATATATATATATATATATATATATATATATATATATATATATATAAATTGAATTCCTTGTATCCTCTATAACTGAGAGTGCTCAATACATTTCGTAGAGCATAATATAGGTAGATTGACACAGAAAATAAAACTGCGGAATTGCGACTAATAGTTTCACGATTTGTCGATCATCAGCATAATTGCCATTAGCGCCATCACAGACAACTGAATGGCATATACACTATATATAGGAGTATATATTCCAAGATGGGGATACTTCTGCACTGCCATTAGAAGTTTATCAACAAAATAAAAGTAATTTTACAAAGAAACCTGAGTATACGCTGCAAATGAGATTGGAGATGAATCGCTAGCTACTATGTTTTCATGCAGATGTGCAGCTCTGGCATCTTCTTCCATTACACCACACTACACATGTTGCTAAATCACAGAATTGCTCACTTCTCCCATTGGTCCATAAAACAAAGGATGACGTAGAGAAGGTTTTTCGATCCATTACGAGATTTTATTTCAGGTAGAGGCTCATTTTTGCGGACTTTTTGTCAAGGACTAGAACAATCAAAACAACAGTCAAGGCTTTATGGGACTGACAACTGGAGTTTGGGGGAGGGAGGTGAAATATTTGCCATGTAATAGATTTTTTGTTTGAGTAAGGGTATTGAAAACATTTTTAACATCTGTGTTAAATCAAAATTGTAAATTCTCCAACCAAAGCTTTTTTTTATTTATGATCATTTCTATTTTAACAGAGTTTGGTGCACTGACAAAGCAGATCCTAAGTAACTCTCGATGCAGTGGAAATCTCATCACTACCTTGACGAAGAAACTTGTCAAAATCTGTTGTTTGTTGCTACAGTCTATTGTTTGAATTTTCTTTGTCTGCGACAGAGTTTTCGGTTATCGGCTTGCTGATTAGGAATATTACGAATTGTTATCGATTGACGTCATAGAACATCAAACTACACCGACCAGAAAGGGGTTCGAATGGACGATATAAGACCTTGACGTAAAATGGGTATGAATTCAATTGAAAGAGAAATAGACTGTATATATATATATATCATCAAAGATTTATCTATTTTCTATATGTTGGTTGCTGTTCTAAGCCGGCCAATTCAAAGGCTTCTCAGGAAACCCACTCATTGAGGCGCCAAATGCCCTCCCAATCAAGGGGAGAGCAAACCGTAAAAAATTACAGATGACAAGAGTATATATAATTAAAAGATCTTACATTGAAGACATTTCTGTTTTAATTGTGACCCTACCCTTTTGATTTTTGAATGGTCTCTCTCGTAATCAGAGATTGAGCGATAACTAGAAACGGTATGCTTGCACATGATGACAGTAGCAGATATCGGATGTGGGAGTGGGGTGCCATAAACATCTTGTTATTATGTGCTAAAACCTTAATTGATGCTTGAATCTATAAAACACTTATGTACCTTCCTGGTCAGGAAAAGCCTTAGGTACGCAAACGGTGAGGAGGCATTTCTCATGACGCAAAAGCATTAACAAACAAGGGCTTTTTAAGGACTCTGTGTACTCCCTTCAAACATCAGTAAATTAACTTCATATCACCTAAGGTGAAAATAATTACGATTGACGACATAGCAGAGCTATAACTAAGCAGAAAAGGAATCCATTCACCGGTCTCACGTCAATACCATCAAATCATGCATCATTTAATATGATATGAATTTAAAATGCATCATCTAATATGTAAAATCCCGTTCCACTTTTGTATGAACACGTGCAACGGCAGTCAATTTTAGATGATTGACTGTTCGGATTAGTTTATCCCAGTCCCATTGTTGAGGCTATATATATATCCCCTTGAGTCTTCAATCTTAGTGTTAGCACGCAACTCCTTGATATAGCTGCATGATCATTTCAGAAGCGTTCGTTAGCTTTCATTGGAAGTTGTCCAGCTCACTCTAAAAAAACAAAAAACTGGATGTTCCAGTACACTACCTCAACATTAACACGGTAAGTTTAAGTATCATTTATGGCTTATATACTCATTGCTTTCTTTTAAAAACATCACTTTCAAAGAACTAGGTGCTTTTCATGCATACACTAAAAAATAGTTAGAACTAACATAATCAGCTCAAGACTATGCATCATTGATTGATAAAACATTTGCTGATATTGTCAGAAAAAGTATATGGCAAATTATGATGGCGATTGAGCTTCGTAATGTTTCTTTAATATTGAGCGAATTCCAGCAGCTTTTCCATTCTATGGACTGTTTACTGTCATGAAATTTTTGGTTCTAAGCACGTAGAATTTAAAAATTCTGTTCTGCTTTTTACCTTTAAGGGCAGCCTAGTTTTCCTCCAATCCTTTCCTATCTGGTCTTAAAAGCGTCTAAGCATTAACAATCTATAAACATGCACCGATGGGGAACTTAAATGGGAAATGATGTTACAAAATATTTAAGATACTTGTGACATCTATTGTTTTTTAACATGTAGAATTGTGATACAGCATCGTTATCTGGAAGGAGCTAAATAATTGAGAGCTACAATACGGCATTTAGCAGGGAGGGGAGTTTTGTTTTTCGTGAAGCCGCGTGCTTAAAATACTCTAGAGGACTGGGTGCCTCTTTCTTGGGGCCATTTAGATGTCTCTTCCTCCATATAGCCTCAATTGTTCTGCTGATAAGAAATGGAATATTGACTAATTTCAAACGTGTCATTAATCTTGCTTTATCGAGCACTTCAACCTAGATTTAAACTCGACTGAGTCTGTAAAGGGAGGATGAGTAACATTGATTTGATTTTTTACTTCAAAAGAGAGAAATAAATTAGGGATGGGGGTTCTGTGTCAATCATGACTTACGTTCGGAGAGATCTAACAATTGGCAGTACTTATCTTTGAATGAATATTTCTGGCCTCTTTTAGGCAACCTTTCTTAAAATATTTGGAATATATGTCCTGTCATGAAGCACTTTCCTATTCCTTACCTCTAACATGCGTCAATCAGTCTATTGCGAAGTTTTCGATCATACTGACAAATACAAATTGTACGTAACATAAGCTAAATTTAAAACTATAATAGAAATGGTAAAGATGATGATGATGATGATGATGATGATGAGTGATGTTCATGATTTAAAAATGGTATTAATTTCAGATGCTTGTCAGATCCAACCATCGCATATTCTCTACATCTCAACTCAGTACTTTTACGCGCTTGGGTGCATATCAGTGTCTTGTGCCTAAAACCAAAAGGCCTTCAAGGGATGTGTTAAAGCAGTTTCATGGTGCTGGAAACAAGGAGCTACCTTCCCCTTGCAGTCACCATTTCATACCGCCTCAAGAAGTTCTTTTGAGATTAAAAGCTATCACAAACTAGGACAGGCAACACCAGTAGTAGATAATAGCGAAGGGTTTTTAATTTTTCTGTTATTCAAAATAAACCATTCAGTATGATTTAGTTTATCAACCTTTCATGTATAGACCATTAAATCTATTTTGGTCCTTGGATGTTTACTCACATTTTTGAAGGAAATGCTACTGCTGGACAAGTAGAAACACATATTTGTGTCATCAAACTCGGTTTTTTGTGTAGCTAAAGCGATTTTATTTCTAAATTACACAGAAAAAAGAATGGGCCAAGCTCCTCTTAGCGAAGAACAGCTGTACCCAGGCATCCTCAACGCTTCACGCTTAAGAGGGGAAACCCTTTCCAGAGGTCTCCACTCTCTTACATAATTGATAAAACTGACCCCTCCTAAGGAAATCTAACACTAGCGATTGCAGGTTACCTATCCTCTGGCTCTTCCGGATAGTCACAAAAAACAACAAATTGGTAAAAAGTGAATCTGCAACAACTTCAATATGGGTGACTTCTGTATAAGTTAAAATCCGCGAAAGTAAGCCTCTACCTGAAATAAAATCTCGAAATGGAACGAAAAACCTTCTCTACGTCATCCTTTGTTTTATGGACCAATGGGAGAAGTGAGCAATTCTGTGATTTAGCAACATGTCACACTACTTCAAAATGCCATTGTGCAATAGCCTCATTCCCAAACTGAATGGTAAAAACTGGTCGGTAATGTTCCATATTCATGAACATTTCATACTTCATGAGTTGTGCAGATTGAGAGAAAACTCTGAGCAGTAATAGTTTTGTTTCCTGTTTCATGAATCTGTACCGTTGCTGACCCATATCACTGCTCTTATGACGAAAAAAGAGCGGAAAAAGGCAATTAAAGTGGGATGCAAGCCGATAAATAAAGGTCGCTCGATTTCATCAGTACATTTGAACCTGCAAATAGAAAATGGCGGTATGTTGTAATGCTTGTTAGCCATCCTAGTTACTGCGGTATCACGTATGAAGAACCACATTTCTCACGGAATGCAGAGTATGGTATTTTTTACGATGTTTTGAGTGAGCCCGAGTCAGGTGCCAGTCTACAGATTAGCCCCTAGCCATCAGAAATTTGCAAAGGGGCATGATTTGGGGGGATGGAAACAATGAAATGCTGTGTAAATGTTTGAAACCGGTGGTAGGATAGTATCTGCCTGTGCACACCTACTAAACTGGAAATTTGCCTTTGCACACCAGATATCTCTCCCAAAAGCATCATATTCTGCAGTATGAGTCTGGTGTGCTAGTGTGCATTTGGTCCCCAGTTTTGGAAAGTATGTCAGATGTACACCCAAGATAATTTGAGTAAATTATCTATCACACTTGATAAAATAGATGTATCCAGAATTGAAAAGCTTGACATGTCCCAATTCTGGTTTGCCAAGTGTGCATTTGTATCTGCCAATTCATATTGAATATTTGAAGTGCACTTTAACAAAAAAGTTTATTTTTTGCATACTTCTAGACTTTGTTTTTGTTAGAAATTTTTGTTAGACACTGGAAGTCTTGATGATAGTGCCTCTTAACTCTAAATAAGCATCAATCACAAAATTTGTAAGGTAGTTATCTTCAGCCTCAGCAGAACCACCTTTAAGAGAATGTAAGTCTCTTGAGGAGATAATCTCTTTACCTTTAAACTGAATGTGACCATCTAGAATACCATTTCCCATAGAAATTCTGTGTAAAGGCACCATAAAAGAATGGGAAACATAATTTACCTTTGAAAAGAGATGTGGTGGCAGACTCAAATCTATTTTGATAGAGGAGTTGGTTTGGTTTTGGCCTTGCTTGACTGGTTGTGATGGTCTTAGCTCCTTATATGGGATAGATTTGGTCATTAAAGTGTGCTCCTTGTTGCCATCTTTGAGGAAGAACTGTGAGTTTTTTGCTGTGAATAAAGTGCACTCTAATGACTTTGCAGCATAGCAAATTGAATGTGTTTTAGGAATGGGTTTGCAGTTAACCCATCTTTCTTGAAGATTATCAGCTACATGCTTCTCAGACACATACAAAACATTGATATTTTTGAAAACCCTTTTTGCAGCTTGGAAGAAGTCCTCTGGCTTGTTCACAACTTCAGCATTCCTCAGAATTGAGCACCATACAAATCTTTTTACTTCAGCACCAACTCCATCACATGGCCCCTTAACATGGGTTTCAAAAAAGCTATAAGTGGCATCACAACCAAAATCTTGCTGGTAGTACAGTACAAGTTGTATCAATTTCTAACCTGAGAGGATGGACCATCACTCCAGTTGTGGACTTTCTTTGCATCTGTGATCAGTTTTACATCTTCTAGATTGGCTGTATTAACTGCCAACACACAACCTTTGTCATGTGTTTTTTCATTACTTACAACAGCATATGACGCATGCTGTAAGCACCCTTGTTTATTTCTATGGTACAAAACAGCTGGAAACAGTGTTATCATTTCATTTGACCAGTGTGCTGCCATAATTTCTTGTTGATGTTTTGTATGGAAATTCTCAGGAAAAATATTCTTGAATAGTTACTTCTCCCTAAGGCAGATTTCTTTCAGGTATCTAAGGTGAAGGAAGAACTTTATGTAGACCATCAATTAATAGCCTAATGTTCTCCTGGTATTTACAGACACAGACTTCCTGGTCATAAGGAGTGATTGGTAGAACATTTGGTGGTCTCAGAGAAGCAAACTTAGAAAGAGTAACTGTAAAACTAGGTTCTTTTTTGAAACTTTCATAGGCTTCAGATATGTTATACAGAAGTAGCCTCTTTGCATGTGCTCTTTTCTTCCTTTGTTTTGACAGTTACATAGTATTTGCGGTCAGGACAAATTCTGCTAATGTAATCTTTCATGTAAAACTCCTCAATTGATTTCACATCTTCCTGAGATAGTGCATCAGATTGTCTCTTTCTTTTCTCATTGTCAAGTTTCCTTCACTTAACTAGATGATCACAAGTCAAGAATTGATTTGTTTTTTCTTGGGGACATTTGTTGCACTACTTTGTCAATCACTTAGGGGACTTTTGATGGGCTTTGTGGTAAATTTTTATTCACTTTTATCACAGCTTTTCCTAGACTCTGTGCACTTCTGAATGAATCAGAGATTTTACTCTTTACTTACACATACATTGACATTTTCTGAAGTATTTTTAGCTGACATCTTTTTTGCTCTCCATTGCCTCCTCCTCATGGTTTTCTTTGCTCTGATTTTCAGCTATTCCTCTGGAGATAAAATGGATTTCATTTTGAAGTATTCCTTTTTCTTCCTCTCTTTTTCCTTTCTTCTATACAATTTTGGTTTTTTTCATCTTCCATAAGTTTTTCTCCAAATTTCCTACTTCTTTGAGCACTGGAAAGCATTCTGGTTTTAAAATCAAGAATGAATTACCCACAATGCAATATATGTGCAGATAAATGTGAACTGCACATTACTACATACTGCACAGACCCAGTATGTAGTAATTATATCATTTGAAGTTGTTCTTCAAAATGAATTGAAGTGTTACAGATTCAAGGAAAATTACTATAGCAGATGTAGTCTTTGCAACAAAATAGAAATGTGTTCTAATTAGTATAAATAGAAAACAATTAGAACTTTTTACCTTAACATGTTTCCCCTTGCTAACAATTAGGACTTCCCAAAGCCTTATCCTAATATTCTCTACTGCCATTGTACAGTAAAAACTTTTATGTACAAAAGTGTTGCAGAAACTACATTTTGCCAATGGAATGTAGTTACTGTAAACTGTGATGCTATACCCAACTTGAATCTTAAATTTTTGGAAAGAGGCCCAGTAGAGGAACAGGTCTGGGGCATTTTCTACAATTTATGGATTCTTGTTTTATTTTAATTCAATAAAACAGTTGTAGTCTTAGCAACAGCTATTTCACGTTTCCCTATAATTTACCATATTTATTCTAAGAAGCAGATACTTTTATAAAAAATCTTTTTGAGAAAGATAACTTCACCTATCTGGCAATACTTTATGACTAAATACAGATAGGTTTACTGAAATTTTTAAAATGCATTTGAGATTATCTGTTACTGTGGAATGACCATATATTTTTCAGCTGTCTAAGGGCTTGCAGTTGCCTGGAAAATCAAGCAAAGGTCAGGGAATCTCATAGGTAGAAACTGGTGGTAAACCTATGTGCGGACCTTTTAAACTTTTGGTTTGTGAATGTGGCCCTTTTACCAAAAAGTTTGCCCGCCCCTGCTCTGCACCATTTCACTACAATCTCCAGCCCAGAATTAGTTTTGAATGATTGATCATGCTCTTCATTTAATGATTTATCCATTATGATGAGGAATAGGAAAAATCCAACTTTATATATGTGGCTTTATGGCTTGTTATTGAGGTGTTTTGAGGGGTATTCAGCCTCTTCTTGGTCTTAGAATTACCCACTTGATTTACCATTGTTGCTACATGATTGCTCTTTCTGTATACTACTGTGATAACATAGTTTTTTAGGTAATATTTCCTCATTTTTTACTATTAATCCAAAGGAAAGCATAATGATGAGCTAGGAAATACCCCTGGCAATGGTTATCAAAGCATTAAGAAGAAGAAGCAGTCCAGGAAAGAAAATTTAGGCCTCACAGAAGATGGTGTGAGTTATCATTTTGACATTTGGTTCCATATTGGTAGATTTGTTGTTCCTGAATCTGTCAGAACATTTTCTCTTATTTGTCATGGATGCTGGAATGTGACATTGACAGCACAGTTTTGGTTGTCACTTTATCAAAGACATGTAAGAAGTTATGAGAAGCTTCCTTCCAGGTTGAAGCCGCTAGATATTGATGCAGGTTCTGGCATTCGAGCAAGAGTTATACGTGCTTTATTTTATGTCTACCTACCACTGTCAACATTGCAGAGAGATTTCACAGGCTCTATTATCGATAGGAGATGCTCAGTTTTTTGGTGGGAGAAGGAATTTAATTTGAAAAAGAGCTGTTTTGTATGGAACTATTTATTTAAATTTGTTGATGTTAGTTTGAACAGAAAGATCTCTCAACACTACTTGCTTGAAAATTCAGAAAAGGATAATATTGTAATGAAAGTGAAGTGTCCAAATTACATTCATTTGGATTGCAAATCATGTAGCAACATGGTTTTGACTTCATTTCATGACTGCATGAGTTCTGACATGAGATATCACAAGCTCAAAATGGTATTCAATGAAGAGAGAAGGGACAAAAAGTATGTAAAAGAGCAAGGAAAGCTGCTAATTATTACCCCTGTCATTGAGTATAGTATTATTCCATGGTGGAATCCAAGCTACCCACATTCAGTTAGGTAGAATTTCATAGCATTTAAGCAGTACCAGATGTTTTGAGATACTAGGTTTCAGTGAACTGGTTCCTTTTATGAGTTGTGGCATATTCCATATTTACATGTTGTGATTTTAAAGCTAGAACATATGTTTTTGTAGTGTGCAGTTTATAGATTTGAATATCAATGTTAAGCTACTATTTTCAACCTCACACATGTTCACAAACAGACTTGGTCACTCATGTATTGAATGTTTTTGCTTTCTTTCAGCATCAGTGAACATATGAAATTTTGTAATTTAGGAAGTATTGATAATCTGTATATGAAAGTAAGATAAAGTAAGAAGGATTTGATAATCTGTATATGAAACTTTTATTAAGTGTAGGTTGTTAAAACAATAAATGTTGGTATCACAGCCAAGGTGAAGGTAAATAAATGGAAGTTAACTACTGAGAAACTGACTTGCTCCAATTAATAAATGATACACTACCATTCATAGAAGAACTTCATTAGGCCCACATTTCAATTCTCTCTCATCAACTCCAGACCGATGTTGTGAATCTTCCTTACATTTCTTTGTTTATTTTAAATTGCTTAGTCAAATAATGAATTTGAAAACTCATGGTAAGATTCAATTATCTTGTAACAGCAAGTGAAATTTTTTCAACAGCAGCAAATATTATAGCAGATGAAACTTTTCTGTGAGTTACAAGAGAACTGCTTTTGTTCCTCAAATGCTAGTAAATAAGCTGCAAATGATTTTTTTTCTGTTTACATAAGTTTTTGTAATGATGCTGGAGACATTGCTTGGAGATAAGCTGATAATACAGAGTTTAGGTCACTTGCACCCACATACTCTCAAGTGTCAAATAGATGGAGGGGTTTCAAAAATGAATAGGGGGTTGGAAAAACATCTGAAAGTGAATAAACAGGGGGGATTTGAAAAATAGCTTTAAATGATTGTAAAGCAGTGTAAAGAACAAAAACAGGTTGGCATTTAGTACAAAACTAAATATTTTCATATGCACCCTATTGAAAATTGGGTATATATAGTGCAAACAAGGAAAGAAAATAAAATGAGGTATTCATAAACAAGGTAAGTTCCTTAAAACTAATGAACGGGGGTCCCAATAAGGAGCAGGGAGGTTGAAAAGAATGGAGAAATTAATAAGGGGGGGGCATTTATTAGGCACCTGAGAGTATGGTTTTGTATATACAAAACCATGTGAGGAAAAGTGACGTAAAATCTTAGTCTTTCCATCTTGGATTTTGCACCTTCTGCCAAGCAATTTTGGTGCTCAGGGCAAAGAACAGCTGAGCTGGGCCTGCTAGTGTAATGCAACTTTTGCAAGGACTTTTCACAGTGGAGTCTGAACTTGTAGAAATTCGCAAAATCAGAAAGCTTATGTTTAAAGATGGGAGTCAAGAAAATGCTCGATGCATAAGGCCTATAACGTATTCAATTTCTGACTATCAGCTATATGTACTGTGCGACAATCTGGATCCGCTACTTTTTCCAAGAACCTTGTTCATAGTGTCTTTCATTTATCCAGTTATGTGCTTGAACTGTCCACCCCACCAAAGTGTTTTGCTCACATTAAGTTGCCAGTATATGGATATATGTTATTTAGAACTCATTCAACTTCTCATCTGGCATTTCAGATTTTTTTATGCTAGTATGAAAAGGTTAACTATAAAATCTTAAAGCAGCTCTATGCATACAGGTTCTGTTAACTAAAAATGAAAATCAATATTTGGGCCTTTCCTCGTGTCTTCTTAGATGTGCATTTGATAGGTACTGGAAATTCAACACTTCCTACCTCGAATGTTCTAATTCTTTCTCTGTTCTGTCTTTAGGCAATAAACCTGGCTTTGGTGAGGTCGAAGGTCTAGCGTGAAACCTTTTTCATGAATGATAAAACTGTCATTGAGAACTTTCTTAACTACCTTCACTTGTCGTAATCAGAGCACCCATAATATCCTCAGTTTGGCCATTGTAAGGCATTTTCCACAATATTATGTGCAATGATTATTTTGACCTATTCCCTTTTCGTTACACAATAGAGAACTAGATAGGAAACTAGCTTTTCCTTATTGTCTGCCGCGGCAAACATAGCAACTTTCCTTGTTTTTCTTGGATCCTTTTTTCTTTTAATCTTCTTTACTCTTTTATGATTTGGATTTGTTGTATTTCCTTGCACCAGGCGCAAAGCTAAATAAAAGTTTTGGTTGGTTGCACAAGCCCAATTTCCCGACATGCAGACTTCGTTCGAGCCTAACTTGCCTACAAATAGGACTTACATTGAATTTTCAGCAACGCAAAGTTGACGTGCCCAAGTGATATGCGGCAAATGTGCCAACAAGCTGAATATTGGGGGTATGGCACTCCCACACCCCAATATGGCTACGCCCCTTATTTGAACTCTCAATATCCACTTGCTGTGCTTTATTTGACTCCTAAGTAGTCACAGGACCCCCATATTGTTTAATTTGTCTTGACTTTGCACTTTGCAATGAATCTTGTCACTAGCTGCAGTAATTCTGATTTTTTCAAATGTGAAGTTCTCAAGTATTTGATCTAAAGAATTATTCCAACTGCTATTTACATACAGCTTTACTATCTTTGCTTTCTGTTCATTTACTCGGTGTCCTTTGTGATTTTAAGACGCCGAGCACAGCATACCCAACTATGGATGCGGACTTAGGTTGTATGCTGTTTGCTGCCATTGAGGTAAACATATAAAATATGTCACATTGTTAGCTTTGACAAGTGAAATTAGATAGGATCTTTTTTCAGAAAATGATTAAATCTTGCTCTGCTTATGCACAAATCGTTTTTCTAAAAACGGCATTTCATTTCATAAATTTCCCCTGAAGGATAAGAGCCTTCTCAGAAAGTGGGTAGTTGCAACAGAGAAAATTTTCAACCTACCTGCGATAGCTATTTATGTGGCGAGCATTTCCTTCCTTTGGATTTAATTTTCAAAAGATGAAGGTAAACCCCACTTCTTGCCAAATGCTGTTCCATCAATTTTCACTTTTCCAGACAAAGTGATAAAAAAGACATCCAAACAACAATGAAAGTTTGAAAGATTAATGGAGTGAATCCTGCAGCAAATGAAATTGAAATCGCAATTACTGACGTAATCCCCTTGTAATGAGATATTTGCATAGCACTTTATTTCAACAAGACGGAAGCATAGTGCAGCAACTGCCACTTGAAACTAGGGGTGTACCGGATCGCGTTTTATAAAATCCGGCCGGAACCGGATTTACCGGAGTTTTTACATTGAAATTCGGCCGGATAATCCGGCCTTACCGGATTTTTCATCAGTATGACCTGTTTCCTTCATTAGGGTTAACCCCTTGTGGGACTCTGCTGATATTACACTTTCGCGCTCGGCACCTTTATTCAACATTTAAGAAATGGAATGCCTTAAAATTGACACCTAATTTGTGAACAGGCTTGAAGGCTGCCATAGTATTGCCATGTGTTTTTCTCACGCAAAGAAGTAATTAAAATTCCAATCTTTCCTCTTTTTGTGAATATTTCTATCTAGTCCATGTATAGTCAGCGCTCAGAGTGATTTGCCAGTCCTGCTATTCAGTTTGATCTTTCAACATGGCAACAAAATCAGTTTCAAAATCTCAATCTTTGGTGTGGAATTTTTTTCTGTTAAACAAGCTGATGATGAAAATGCTGTCTGTAACATGTGTAAGAGAGATGTGAAAGGGGACAGAAGAGCAAGGGCCCAAAAGTTACAGTACCGCTCCTCTTCACAACCATTTGAAACGCTGGCACAAAAGTGAATATGATTCTGCCTATTCTGAATTTTCCAAAAGGAAAGTAAAAGCCGATTCCCTCCAACTCACTCCCAAAGAAAGGAAATTGAAGGAAATGAGCAGTTCGCAAACAACGCTTGAAGGAAGTTTCAAAGCAGCAAAAATTTGGACATCAATGACTCTCGCTCGCAAGCAATAAGCAACAAGATTGTGAAAATGATGGCATCTGACAACCAACCTTTTTCTATTGTTGAGGATCAAGGTTTCATTGAACTTCTGGCCCACTTGGAACACCGCTACTTGATTTCCAGCAGAAAGTACTTCACACAAGAGGCGCTTCCAAAGCTGTATGACAATGTTAGATATTCCATAGCCAATGAGTTGGGTAAAGCAAACTTCATTTCAATTACATCAGACCTCTGGACATGCTCACATTCGAACGAGTCTTTCATTTCGTTAACAGGACACTGGTTAGACGGCAGCTTTAACAGTAAAAGTGCGATGCTCAATGCAAGACACTTTCCAGGCAAACACACTGGTGCTTTAATTGAAGCAGCATTTCATTTGATGCTTGAAGAATGGTCGATTGAACCCTGTAGAATCCAGATGCTTGTACGTGATGGAGCTTCCAACATTGCACTTGCGTCACGCCTTGCTGAATTCGACAGCGTTCACTGCTTTATTCACAGGCTGCAACTTTGCATAGAGGACTCGATTTTTAGCCAGCGAACTGTCAATGACACGTGTGCAAAAGCCAGGAGAATTGTTACACATTTTCAGCATTCCAGTCAAGCCTGCACATCATTTAACAACATTCAGTTGGAAAATGGTTCCAAAAATCCTTGGCTTCTTGTTCAGGATGTCAAAACACGTTGGAACAGTATATTTCTGATGTTGCAGCACCTTAGTGTTCTCAAAACTGCGGTTCAGTTGTATGCAGCCGATCATGAAATTCCAGTTCCTACACCCATTGAATGGCAGTTGATGGATAAAGTACTTCATCTGTTGCAGCCATTTTTTGAAATCACAAAAAAAGTTAGTGGTGAACAGTCCCTGCTTTCATCAGTCATTCCAGACGTTGCAGCATTGAACAGATATCTTAACAAATGTAACGTCAAGGCTACGGGCGTCTACACGCTAAAGGACGAGTTACGAAATGCACTGAAGAAGCGATTTTTAGCACCACAGCATGAAGATAAGTTAAATATCATGTTTGATAAACCTTATGTACTAAGCACCCTTTTAGACCCCAGATTCAAGGGAAGATACATGCAACATGAATTGTTTGCTGAAGGGAAAAAGATGCTCTTGGAAGAAGTAAAAAGAGTCGCCCAAGAACAAATAGAGCAAGAAAGTGAAGGAGATGGAAGAGTAAGCCTAGAAAATGAGCCTCCAGCAAAGAAAAAGAAAGGAGACTCCTTGCAAGAGAGCATACACATTGACTTTTCATCTTGCTATGATGAGCTATTTGATGAACAAGAAGACAGCCCCGTCATTGAAGAAGGTGAAGCAAGAGCACAAAGGAATACTGTTCCTTTCTCAGTTTTGGCAGCTGAGCTGGAAGGCTACATGAACATGCCAAACATCAAAAGAAACGAAAATCCGTTTATTTGGTGGAAGCAGCACGAGTCTTCCTTCATTCCTTCGCATATCGCAACTGGCTAAACAATATTTATCGATGCCTGCCTCTATTGTATGCTCAGAACGGCTCTTTTCAGAAGCTGGGAACATTTTTGAAGAAAAATGCTCTCGACTTTTGCCTCGAAATGGCGAAATGTTGCTTTTTCTTCATCACAATTTAAATAGAATTTGACTTTAACTTCAACTTGACCTTCACTTGCATACTTAAAAGTGCAAAATAGACACCAAATAAGACTTGTATTCATCGTTTTTTTCATCTTTATCTTTCTTTGACAGTTTAATGCCTCATTGATTTTTGAAACTTAAAAAATGAGAAAATCCGGTTGACCAGCCGGATTTTTATCTTGATCCGGCCGGATCCGGATATACAACAGATCTAAGATTCGGCGCCGGATATCCGGTACACCCCTACTTGAAACGTCGCGATAAATGCACAAATTGCCAAAATTCAAACAAAATTGAAAGGACAAGAGATAATTCATACTAACTCACCACTTTACACGCTTAAAATCCGTGCAGAACTTCATGAAATCAGCCCTTACTTTTCACCAAATTATAAGGGCTCATTACTGGCAATGATCCTTTTTGCCACCATTTAAAATGGCCGCCAAAGCAATATTTGCCTCACTCGGTTCAATGTGCGACCCCTTGAGTTGGACATCTTGCGCCTTCGGCGCTTCTAATCATTGTTCTACTCCTTTTCGTTCCAAAACGAAGCCTCATAATAAGTGTTTCCTCGTTGTCATACCATGTTCTTTGTTAAACTGTGTTGCTATAGCTACTCTGCCTTTCCTTCAACAAACGTTCAGACAATGGCCGACCGTGCAGTGATGACTTGCAGGTAGGGAGAGCACGCCTCCCAAGTGTACCTGCGTAGCAATATGCTGACACTACTTAGGCGCATCTCTTGTTCGTTTCCCGAAAGCCTATTTTCAGAAAGGAACATGGTCGGAATTGTACCGCGCTACTGCGATGTGCTAGCTGGTTCCGATAGGTCAATAGATAGGATCTAGAGGAATTTGTCGCTTAGGATGTAAATAGTTTCTACTTACAGCTCTGCAACAATTTGGTGCTTATCTACGTAGCAGTTCTGCAAAATGTCTAAATCCATAGAATTGCTAGGTACCGATTGTGTCAAACTTTTTTTGAGATTTAAGTGCAAAAGTAGGGCTCAGTTAGTTGCTAGTGTAGTGCCCCCAGACCTTGATGCATTGAGTTTTGGGAAGATCCCTTTGACCTAGAGGCCCTGGAGTAACTTCTTCCCCTGCCCCCTCTCAGTGGTATTGCATAGGAAGAGGTCCAGGGAAGCTATCAGCTATGATTATACTTTTTTCATTTATAGTGTAATTGCAACCAGAGACAGAGGTTGGGGATGATTACACTGGCCTGCGTTTAAAAACTTTTTTTAAAAGGTCAAAGGTTCTTCAACTGATTTTGGCATGTTTTGATGCGCTGAATCCAAATATACTATCCATTTTCTTTGGTCAGGTCAAGTTTTTGAGATATGTTTAATATACGTTTTGACCATTGGATAGTACTCAGTTCATGAAAAAGAGAAATGTAGCTAGCCCAATCTCTGC
>WIPJ01067801.1:30797-52918 GCA_018155075.1 Cassiopea andromeda
CTTAGCTATCGTGTAATGTGTAATCTTTATTTTCTAAGCTTTGTTAGATAACATTTTTACTTTTTGCGAAGCATTTTATGAAGAATTAAGCATAGTAGATAGCACTAAAGGAGGCTGCAAACAATTCCATTACAACCCTGTATTTCAAAAACTTGACCTGATTGGAGAAAATGAGTACAATTTTTGGATTTTGCGAAGTAAACTACCATAGAATCAGCTATCGCATGCTTGACCTTTAAAACTTCGCAGACCAGTGTTATTAGGAGGTTGTGTAGAATTATAAAGGTACTGGACACCACACCCCTCAGATGCCTGAATACTTTTGTCACGCCCATTCTTCACATTCATTATTGCCTAATCACAAAAATTTGGTTTTTGCAGTAAAAACCTCAAGTGTTTACAATAAAAAGAATCCTATTACTACAAAGGACAGTTATGAATTATAACTAAAATGCGTTGTATGGAATTATTACAGAGTTTACTAAAGGTTATGACAAAAGTGGAGATGTTTCACCACTACATCCCCCATAAATATGCTTATCATTGCAATAACAATGTAAGGTACTATATAGTATAGAAAGCAATTCTGTAACCTTACCACATTAAGGAAGCCTATCACTCTCGTTTTCGTTTCATGACGGCTGTCATCTTCGGTTAATCATCTCGGTAGAACAAATTTATTACGCCTTCCAACTGGCCACTTTAACTATGTAGTTACACTTGGGAGGTGTGCTCACCCTAGCTGCAAGTCCAGTGATGGTGCAGCAAGCTTGGTAGTCAGTCAAGGTAAGAACATTGTCCTTACCTGCCTTCAAAAAGTGCGTTGCCATTCCTATAGCATCTAAAAGCATGTTGAAATACTATTTTTACATGAAGAATTGAGGTAAAGGTAATTCTGAAGAGGTTTTATAGTTAGGCTATATGGCCCTCCCGGGCAAACTGGGATCAAACTTTCACAATGGCCTAGTATAGGATTGGTATACATTTTTGTCGTAAATGTTCACAGAAATATGGTAAATGAAATCTGTCCAATGTACTTTGCCCAATTGAGCTAATTAAAAGTTAATCATGCACTTGTCTAATATTTTAGGAGGAATTGTTCATTGGAAAATAATTCATCACAGCATAAGTTTTATCAATGTTCAACTTGTGGAGCAGGTAGTTAATACTGCATATGACTCAAAAATTGACAGCGAATCAGATGGTGATAAGGGAAGTGTTGCTGATATGGTGACCAGTCAGCTGATGCTTAATGAATTCCCAGTTGTGCAAAGCAGCAACAATATGGAGTGTATTGTTGGGGGTTTACTGTCAACAAACAGCTTCCAGTAGATACAGGAGAAGAGAGGAGCCACCCTTTGTAGCGCTCTATCATTCCCAAATAGTTTGGATAGGCGGCATGGTTCAGCCTATTTGTGATCATACACACCTTTACAGTTCCCGGGCTGTTAGAGCCTGAGGAAGCATAGACACTTAGAATTGTTCCACTGGGAACAGTGACCATTGAAACCACAGTACCTCTTGCAATGGATGCAAGTTTCAGGTGTTGATCTTTTTGCACCCTGAAAATTTGCAGAGCTGTCTGTACTATGACAACCACCTACAGATTCCGTTGCAAGGATCCAGAAAAATCTTAGTTACCACCATGTACTTTGGTGGTTAAAACTACAAAGGGCATGGAATATATCCAACAGATCAAAGCCACTCATATTTAACTATAAAGTTTCAACGCTAAAAGTTTTGGCATGTAAAACTCCTTTCTGCCTTGGGCTGTTGACAGAGTGATTGGGTTTGGTATATGCATTGATGAGGCAAGCTGTACTTGCCTGTTGTCAAACCAGCATACTATACAAAAGCAAGAATTGAAGTTACCTTCTCCCCTGATTAGAGCCCTTCAAGGTCCCTGCAGGGCCCTTTCATCCCTTAGCTTGCAGCTTCCCTACCAGTCTACTCCTGTATCTTTTGTCCAAATTTTGTGCCCTTTGAGCTCAATAAGCAAATTCATATTAAGCGAATTTCATTCCTTCTCTGCCCAGAAGGGCCATATGGCCCAACCCCATATCTTAACCCAGTTGCGGCAAGCCTTAATATTTCCGATCTGGAACTTGTATTTTCCCCAATTTAATAGCAAAATCAAAGTGGATGATTTTTTTCTAAATCGTCAAAATTTTGGACATGAAAGGGATAATAGACAGGGGAAGTCGAATTAAGCGTGAAGTTGGAATAAATGTTTTGATATCTAAGGAAATACCTTTAAAAAACTCTATGCTCAAAATGAAGCGTCAGTGGTAGTGAAAATGTGAGCAGCACAGGAAAATTGCTGATATACAGGAATGTTTGCTCATACTAGTTATTTTGACAACATTTTGCCCCACAGTTAAGGGATGAGCAAAGGGGTGGTTTGTAAACATTTTAGCAAGAGAGGCTTTAGAAGCAATGTCAAAACATGGGTGTGGCATAGTTCCAGTGATGCCCATGTTCTTGAGGATGGAGACAAGACTCTATAGTCCAATTGTAATAAAATATAACCAACAATTAGAAACAGTGACGGATCCAGACCAGGACTACCAGGGATTGAGCACTGGTCAGATCTTCAATTCTAAATTGCTGGCTGAATTAAAACGGGAATTATCAAAAACAGTCACCAGTATTTACTTCTCATGGACAAAGCTAATAATAGCCTATCGCTGCTTGTTTAAGTCTGTCTCAGAAAAACCACCTCTAAGATACCAGGTGCCTTTTGCGGACGCAGAAGGAAGTATTATCCAATCAGTTATCACATTGGGAATATGCTCGTCAAATCACTATTCAGCTTTTCTATCACATGCTGCATTCCTTCCAAGCCCTGGTGAGTCTGTGATATACAGAAGTTCGACTACCCTGAATCCAATCGGATCTCTCCATTTTGTAAACAATTTTGGGAAGAGCCCTGGTCAGGTGTAATATTCTCTTTCATCCAATGAAACATAGCCCTGACCAATGCTCAATTTCTCTTAGCCAATCACAATACTCCGTGACCAGGGCTCGACTATGTCAACATAAGCACTACACGTGATATTTTTTATGTTGAAACAGTGCCCTCGTGGCGAGAAAGATGGTAGGTCTTGAGTGCTTTACGTGAGAATGGGCAATTATTTTGAGGTACTAGAAATGTCCCTGCTTGTCAAGAAATCACATGCCCTAGTATAGCACCAGTGAGGTAAGTCGCTTCTGTTATTTGGATAATATTACGGCCATTTGACTAAATACATAGGATCCCTAGAGTAAAAGGGGCACGTGCCCCTCCCAAGTTTTTCATAAAACTGTTGATAAGGTCCCCCTTTTTGCAGCCTTTAAATTTGTCTCTTTTGTTTGCGAGGGTGCCCCTTGCCTCTGAATCCAACATTTTGAATGCTTCCTAATTCCTTGCAGTTGGCTGTTGCCCTGAATTTTACTTCCACCCATCCGCCTAACACTAGTTCCGTTGTCAACTGTTTACTTTTGTGACGAAATCAGGTATTGAACAGAGCAGGTGCTGCATTTCAGCGAGTCAGGTCTATCAAGCCTCACACTTAATGCCACACCCATGTTGGAAATACCCCAACTCTGCGAGCTTCAACAGATAGAGAGAAACGTGTGTGTTTTTCACCTTTGTATAAATTCAACTTAAGTCTAGAATATCGAATTTCAAGTCAATAATAAAAGTTGGACAAACTGCCCTTTTTTCATAGCTCTGAGATATTTTCCATACCCATATAGCCACGCCCATGAGCTTTTTGTTGAGCCCTGGTCAGATTTCTCCCTGGATCCGCCCCTGATTAGAAAGATCTCAATAGCCATGCAGCATTGTAGAAATTGATCATAGCAAAACAACACTACGTTGTAAGCAGGGTCAATGCCCTTTGAAAAGCACCATAAATACACAAATTTAAGGAGGAGACTCCGTTTCCCTGAGTCCCCCTAGAAGTCACCCCAGGATGAACAGATAGAAAAATTAATAAGCGTAGGGGCATTTAAGCACCTAAGCGTAACTTGTTGTTAGTACACCATTACAATCAGCTTCGATTTCTCCATTGGTAATTTAAAGGCGCAATGAAGTGACATCTTCTATTGCTTCAAAATATTCAACTACCGTAAAAGCTCCATTAAGGTCTCCTCGCTAATAGGACCCCTCTCCATTAAACCCCCCTATGTAAAACACAAATCTCAAGCAAACCATCCTATCTTATGGCGCGCGGAAAGGCGAAATAATACGACACTTGAATTTGAATATTATAATACGAAAAGTTGAATTGTATAATACGAAGAGTTGAATTTTATAACACGAAAAGTTGAATTTTATAATACGAAAATTTGAATATTATAATACGAAAAGTTGAATTTTATAATACGAAAAGTTGAAGTTTATAATACGAAAAGTTGAATTTTATAATACGAAAAGTTGAATATTATAATACGAAAAGTTGAATTTTATAATACGAAAAGTTCGCTTTTACTATACCAACTGTGCAAGATTATAACACCAAACGCGCGACTTTATAATACGAAAAACACCTCATTATAATACGAAAAACACCTGATTCTATATTACGAAACGCAGCAGGCATGCGTAGGGGTAAAAGAGTCGAATCCCGCAGTACAGTAACAGACAGGCTTACTGAGCTTCCACGATTGATACCGTTAGTAATTTTTAAATCATAGTACAGTAGCAGAGGAAGGCGATGGAGCCACGAGGGTATGAGGGATAGGTACCTCCAACTCTTTTGAAAATGTAGTGATTTAGGTTTGTCCAAAATATAACAAGTTCAGCACAGGAGTTGACCTGTGGGCCGTCTCACTCTCTCAGCTAGCTAATGCAAAATGCGATCTCATCACTCAGAAAGCTTGAGAATTTCTTTCATATGTTCGGCATTTCTTTGCTTGTTTGAATTACAGAAGTATTTTACTCAAAGTATCTGATAGGCAACAGTAGATGACATGCATTTGATAAATTTAAAGTCCACGAAAGAAGCTAGTACAAGGAAAAGTTGAAAATATTAGATTCCATTTTGCATTAGGTGGCTACAAGAGGGACAGGAGTTGACCAGTGGTCCGTCTCCAATCTCACTCTCTTATCTTCCTAGGGGTTGTGCTATGGGGCGCTTGGGGAAGGGAAATTAAGTGATTTTTGCAGAGAAATTAAGCTGTACTTTAACTGTGGAAGAAAGATACACCGGGGGATCAATGCCTGAAAAGGGATTCTACTTTTTTAAAGCTAAACATCACAGCAGTTAGTGTGAAAAAGAGAAAGATGGAAAGGGCCCAATCTTGACAGGATTTAACCATCTGTAGAGAAAACTCTTCCCCCAATTTTGCCTGTAAGAATAGAGGGAAAGGATATATTGGCATTTCTTTACACAGGCTCAAGAAGGAACCTTATTTCCAAGGATGTAATAAGGATCCTCAAATTAAAGCCGGAGAGATTTGTGACAAGAGATGCGACAACAATCAATGGGACAAGTCAAAAGGCCATTCCAGTCTTTAATGTCATCATAGAATCAATAGGCAAGGAAGCATGGGGATGTATTGAGATTGCAGGGGTGGAAATTAATGATTTCACTACATTAAGAAGACCAGATTTAAGGAGATAAAAGCAGAAATTTCCACATACTAAGGATGAAGACTTTTATATAACAGCAACAGGGGAGCATCATATTCATATAATAATTTGAGAGAAAACTTGCAACAAACTCAGAACAGAGATTGAGTTTAAGGCCAAAAATGATGAGCCAATTTTAGAAGGTGCATCATTTGCATGGTTAATTCATGGGGGAGAATACACTAACGCAAATTGCATGTTCACCAGAGAGCATGGAAATGATTATATAGCATTGTCATTCTAGGAATTGAAGACAGAGGAGAAGATGACCAATTAGATGTTTACAAGGAATTCAAAGAGAACGTTTCCAGACAAAATAATGGAAGATATGGAGTCAAGGTTCCTTGGATTCCTGGTAGCATTTTAGAAGAAAGAAATGAGATACAAAGCAGAAAGAGATTGAAAAGTGTAGAGCAGAAATTAAAAAAAATGAGAAATTAAAGAGAGGATATACAGAAATTCTTGAGAATCAGTTAAAAGAGGGAATAGTAGAAAAAGTTACAAGTGAACCATCAGGATCAAGAATATATTACCTGCCACATAAACCAGTGATAAGAGAGAATGCCACTACCACAAAGGTAAGAATGGCATTTGATACAAGTGGACAGCCAACACCAACAGAAAACAGCATTAATGATTGCATGTATAAAGGACCTGTATTACAACCAAACATATGGAAAATCATGGTCAGAGCTAGAATGACACTATAATTATTGCTTGGAGACATACAAAAGGCATTTTTACAAATTTTGATTAAATCAGAGGATAGAGATGCATTCAGATTTTTATTCACACTGCATGGGAAAGAAGAATATCTAATATTTTAAGAGAGTCACCTTTGGGGGGGGGGAAGCCAGCCCTTTCATTTTGGAAGGAACCTTACAGCACCATTATGACACATTTAGTGACCCAGAGTCTGCCTCTAAAATCGACATGCTCAGAGATAATGCATTTGTGGACAATTTGATGTGCACATGGAATAGCATAGAAGAACTAATAATGTTCAAAAGCAAAGCATCTGAAGTTCTAGAGAATGGGCAATTTACAATTCACAAATGGGAATCAGATGTAGCATGGTTAGAAAGTGAGAACATGGAAAATCCAATTAATGTTTTGGGACATGTATGGGATAAGCAAGGATACTTTGTTAGTGCCCATAAATAAGGTTGGTGAAATGGAAAAGGTGTCAAAAAAACAGCATATTGAGTCAGTTAGCAGAAATCTATGACCCTCTAGGAATTATTTCACCAACGCTTGTGAAGGGAAAGAGTATCTTCAGGGAGGCGTGTAATGAAAATAAGGGGGGTGATACTGGAATTTCTGAAGCCCTTGTGAAAGATTATTTGAGTTGGATAAGACAAGAGAGTTAAAGATACCAAGAAGTTAAGTAAAGGACACCAAATCAGTGAAGGCTGTAAATCTACACATTATTTACACTGACTTATTTATAATAAGTGTCCTCTTTTCTGACCCTCGTACTCGAACCTTACTCATAACAATGGGGGTAGCAAACACAATGGTGGCATTGAGAGAGACATGGTGGATCCCAAAAATGAGAACAATGGTCAAGAAAGAATTTTAATATTGCAATCTATGTAAAGTGTTCGCTGCGAAACCGCTCGATGCTCCAGAAACCGCTGCACTCCCAAATTTTCATACTCGACAAAGCTTGCCTCTTCAATGAACAGGTGTGGATTTTGTTGGACCTCTTAAATGTAAAGGGATTAGAGACAAGGATGAAATCAAAGTTTTAGTGATTATTTCCACGTGTGCCGTGATGAGAGATGTTCACTGTGAGGCGACAAGAACGCAAACTGCAGAAGAGTTCCAAAAGAAATTAAATAAATTCATTACAAGGAAAATGAGGGCAGAGGTAATAGTTTCTGACAACGCAAGTGTTTTCAAGGCTACAGCGGACAGGATAAGGAAAATACATAAAAGTGCAATGTTACAAGATCATCTGGCGTCTGTAGGAATCAGATGGATATTTATCATGGTAAAGAGTCCCTGGTGGGGGCAATGTATGAAAGAATAATTAGGGACATAAATAAAACACTACATAAGACACTTGGCAAGATGCATTTGAGCTTTGAGCAATTGGAGGCAGTCATCAGTCATAATGGACGTAGAAAGACGTTTGAATTACAGGCCTTTAGCATACGTAGAAAGTGAGAGTGGAGATGAGCAGGTTCTGACACCCAATATAATTATGTGGGGAAGAGATTCACAAACATTTGAAGACATAGAGGTTGACGAAGATAGAGCTACCAAGATGTATAAAAAATTAAAGAATGAAAGAGAGCATGTGTGGTCCCGTTGGAGGAAAGAATATATTACTAGTTTGATGGAAGTGCATCGTATCAACAGAAGGAAAAGTCCACGTTTACCAGAGATTGGAGAGGTGGTACTAGTTGTTGGTGATGAAAGAGACAAATGATAGTGGAAAAGGGCAAGAGTAGAAGAACTTGTAAAGGGTTGAGGTGGTGTGGTAAGAGGAGTACCTCTGAGATACAAGGAACATATTATAGAACGACCAATTCAAGTAGTTTGCCCATTGGAGATACGCTCTCAAGAAGAGAAGTCACTGATAGTTGAGACAGTGAACGAAAGAGCTGATTGCAAGCGTAGAGAGGTAGCAAAACCGAAGAGAAGAGCAGCAATTGATGTAGAATAGAAGACAAGACTCTGTTCAAAGGACAGTTGAAGAAGAACTGCGTACCATAATGTACGGCAAAATTTGACTTCAGTATTTTATTCAAATTTTAAGAGGAGTTGTATACGGTACATCCGTTTAGTTATGCTTTTTGCTATTTATGCATGGAACCTGGAGATGAGGGACAGAGAGAGAGAGAGAGAGAGAGAGAGAGAGAGAGAGAGAGAGAGAGAGAGAGAGAACACGCTACAAGAAACAAGATGGTAGGAATAGTCTTTAGGGTGAAAAAGCATTGTTAGGATACTACCATTTAAGAAGAAGTACTATAAGGATACTAGGTTTCAGGATATATCGTTCGTTTTCCGTATAACGTTACCCAAAAGATAACTGTTTCTCCGTATGTTCAAATATTTGGGTCAGTGGAAGCGGGGTCTAAGTCAAATATCTTCAGATCTCCACTTATTTGTGAATTGCCCGTAGGATCTTGCTTCCCAATATGTTGGATTTTCCATCGGCACGAAAGGTTTGTCCGCTCTACCGCATGAATTATCGTTTGCATCTTCTATATTTTTCCAGTATGTAATCTGTCATTTAGCTGTATTTCTTTACTGTGCTGATGATGACACTAGTAAAGTATCAATAGGAACAAGGGGCAATATGTAAAACGAGGCTCGTTCATAGCTTCCACTCACGGAAAGTTATGGTGGGCCTAAATGAGTCACTCGAAACGATCCCTCACGGTTTTGCGACAGTCTACTAGGTTTGCACCTGACTTTCTACTTGTACCAGTGCGCAACGGTGATTGTATAGTGTTCAATCGGGAAAGTTTCACAGCAGCAGGCATATGGTAGTATTCAGTTGCTGCTCTCAGATATTGCAATAATCACCTGAAAATTGCCAATGTTAAATTAATTTTTGGGAGAAAACTAGTCCAAACCTTTCGACCAAACTTTATGACAGCACATTTCAAGGTATGGCCAAGATGATAGCACAGTTAAGCTATCACTGATAGTACCAGTGGTGTATTGCCCGAGATGAATTTAGCAGCCATAGATATAGGAAGTGTGAACTAGAAATTTTTCCTTGTCGAAATGGCATTTATTTATCGTACAGTTATTCGGTAATTTTTTCCCAATTTCAGTGAATACACCAAGCTTTAGAGAGCAAAGTCACCTCCTCTTTCTTATCATTGTAGTACAACATACCCTGCTGTTGAGGGTAATGAAATGCTTTTAATTTTGCTGAGGGTATATATTTCGTTACTTTTTCACACACGGAAAGTAGCCAATCCTTCCATCCTTGCCAACAAAAATTCTCACCAGACCTCTCAACTAAACTGTTAAATATTAAAGATAACTTGTCATTCCTCGCTTTCTCGGTGCCCAATGGTGTGGGTAGCATTGCCTGTTCGTGATATTTTGGCTTTTATGAGTGGAAGATTTAAGCCTATTTTCCCCACAGCTAGCGACGAATTTGGCCACTAAGTGTCACATTTAGCAACGAGTTTGGGATCTATTAGGCCTACCATGACTCGATCAATCAACAAGTTCATACAGAAATGAAGATTACCTGTAGAAAAGCCAAGGATATGTTAGGAATGACTACAGACATCAAACCTTATGAATTTCCGCACCATTCATTCTGCATAATTTTCGTGTACATTTTTCGCGCGTTTTGGACTACAGTCTGCCGTACCTCATTTTCATTTTACATTTTCCCCTTGTTGTCAAATAGTGTACTTACAAAATGGTATAGTATCGTTTACTAATAGTATGGATTGTACCTGCTATAAACTTTCGCTATGTCAGAATTAGATCAAAATAACCAATATATAAAGTAAATTTTTCCACTGATAAAAGTAAATTTCTGGTCGCCCTAGCAATATTGTATTCTTAGGCTTCCACTTTGGACAGCCCTGGAATGCGTGATGAGTTATCTATTGACTCAGATTCCTGTAAGGACTAAGCCCTGTCTTCCGTCACAATATGACAAGTCATTCACAAAACATTTTGTCAAGGTCAAACTTTGAATTGCAGTTGAGCAAAACGCACTATAATTTTGACTTAATTGCGCCTTCAAACAGTGGAATAAGTGAAAAATTTTATTTGGGATTTTGTCCAGCCTTTTATTATGCAAAACGCGAAGCAAGAGTTTTGTTCAGCAAGAATTTGTTTGCTACCGAGCTGCTTCGTTTTGCTTCGTTGGCATTCGCTTGAGGTTTGTTTTTACCAAGGAGATGAATTGAAAAGAGTTGTTTTACATTCCAATGCTGAGAGCGAGTTGAATACAAAGGTCTGCTTTGTTATACGGGGTAGAAATTGCGGTATTATTTCCGATAACGAGAGATACCTTATAGCTGCAATTGTTTTGTTGCTATGCGCAGATAGCAGGACTTTACTACACAATAGGCTTGGTGGTTCGTGGCAACTAGTAAAGTTTAGCATTGGTGGTTCCACTGTGTAAATATGATCACATCACGCACTGTAATGGGCAAGTTGTTTCAATTTTCGTTCGCTACCATCATATTTACAATAAAGCTGGCTCTTGCAGCCTCATCAAACACAACTGAGAAGAGTATTCTTGATGCGATAACTACAAATTATGATTCAAATGTAAGGCCTATAGAAGACAGTAGACAGCCCACTGAAGTGAAGCTTGATGTAAAACTGTCAAAAATCGTTAAGTTAGACACAAAGGAGCAACAACTGCAAACCAATGTGATCATTCTAATGCGATGGAGTGACACGAAGTTGAAATGGAATAACTCTAAATACAACGCAATAGACAGATTGGTAGCACCATCCAGTTTGTTCTGGACTCCTGATGTCTTGTTGTACAACACAGCCTATGATGAAAGTGTATCGGGTTCAGATGTTTACAAGGCAAATTTGCAGATAGATGATAATGGAACAGTCTCGTGGATGTCACCGGTTACATTGAAATCATCTTGCGACATTAGTGTAAAATGGTTTCCGTTTGACGTACAAAAATGCTCTCTGGTGTTTGGATCGATATCTATGACAAAAAAGAAACTAACATTACTGCCCTTTAGCAAGCCAGAATCTCCAACTGCTTTCCAGGGACAATTCCATTACTCGAGTGGAGTCTGGAATGTTCAAAGTGTAAGTACAGAAGTTCGTGAGATACTTTATCCATGCTGCAATAGTCCGTTTTCTATCATAGAATTCACTCTTTCTATGAAGAGACTACCACTGTATTATGTTCTTTATCTCGTCCTCCCCTGCTTGTGTTTATCACTGCTGTCGCCATTTGTCTTCTTCGTGCCTCCCGAATCTGGTGAAAGAATTGGATTTGGAATAACGATTGTTTTGGCAATGAGTGTGTACTTGCTTGTTATCTCGGATAAGCTTCCTGAGAAATCAAATGAAAGTCCATTAATCGGTGTGTTATACACGGAGTTATTCTTTATTATGATTGGGACACTACTAGCCATCGTTTTCACTACTCATATCGCTTACAAAATAACAAAACCTCCACGAAAACTACGTCACGTTTTCTGTAATAGGTGCACAAGTATGCGTAGAAAAAAAAAAGAAGTTGATGTAGGAAGGAGCAATGACACTTTGGCAACTCAAAGCAACATTGAAATGGAATATATGAATGAGGCCGGCAAGGACTTGACTATCCATCGTAGGAAGACTTTCTCTCGTGCACCTTCAAAACTCCCAAGGGAGCTTACATTTTTATCACCTGAGGAGGAGAAAGAGTTGAAAAATCAAGAAGAATGGAAAGAGATTGCTGAAAGAATAGATCGAATAAGTTTTTGGATTTTCATGGTCTTGACATTTATTTTCCCAATATTAACAGCAATTGCTTACATATAAGTAGTACTAGGCTATCAAAACTGCAATATATGACGTAAATGCAACCGTTTTTTATAGGCTAATACAAATCACCTTGGTAAAGCATAAAAGCTCTATTTACCCACCTTTCGTTGAACCTTCCTTTTAGGAAGGAAATTAAAAATTACCCCTCTTTCTTAACCCCATCCCCATTTTCATACGGGAAAGCTTCTTGGGCAATATGCAATAAGAAGAGGATTTGAAATAGGTGGTAGGTTGGAATAGAAACTTTTCCAGGGTGCATTCAATGTAAACTGCACGCCAGAGGTGCACCGGTGGAGCATCAACCCAAGCTAATAAGAAAAGAAGTCCCACTTCATCTTGTTTCACAAGCCAACAACTTAGAACTTACACACACTGAAAGCTTCCTCCATCAGTTTCCACGTCGAATACTGAAAAAGAGCTTAGTGTATGCCAAAGATCTTTGGGCCTACATACACCAGATGCCTTTTGAACTCTGCTAATCATCTGGGGTATTCCAAAGAAAGCTTCCCTTGAATGATATGGATTCTACTCCATATGTTGTTGTCTGTGCTTTTGGAAGTTTGCAACGGTTGTTTTTTCTAAGATCATATTTCACGCAAAGTTTGAATTATTCTTCTTCATATCGTAATTAATGCATTTTAGCTTTTTTGTTTTGTTTAGCAGACCAAAATTTAAGCACGAACTCATAATTCATTTTGCATTGCTGTGTTCTTCCACTGAGCAAGTGCGGTGCGCTCGATCGAAACTTCGGTGTAGTCAAGTATTGTGCTTTGGGAACTACAAACATTTTAAGACCATTGACAGGTTGTGGCCTTTTGCATATCAAAACTTGATATTTCCTCATTCTTACATACGAAATGTTCAAGGTAGAGTGTAAACTTTAGTTTAAAAGACTAACAAAGAAAAGCTAAAGAACATCTCAGCCTCATTTCCGGGAAATTTCAAAAGAATTGAGGATCAGGCAAAAGTTGATTCTGATAAAGCTCAATGCATGTGTTGCAATGAAAGTGCAAAAGTTGAGTCTTATGCCAACTCATACGTAGGATTAGTACTACAAAAGTTTCCAGTTATCTGTGATTTTTGCTGGGGTGGTGCCAAATATATTCCGACAGGTGGTTGCATCTCTCGAGGAGGAGGCTAACTACCGTTAAAAGTGTGCTATAAATTTGAAAATCTACGAAAAATAGCTGTTTACGTTTCGAAAAGGGGCTGGCGTATTCCAACGGAAGCTGTAGTCCTATAGCCCTCCACAAGTACCATCCCTGGTTTTTCGTCTCGCAATGGCAAATATAGAATTTGGGGGACATTTTCTAAGGGATATGCCATAGTAAATTATTAGGGAATTATCACCTGTTCAGGCAAACAGATAGTTTTTGATGTGTTCTTCCAGCAAATATTTTCTTCAACTGATAACCAGCTGATTTCTTAAATGAATAACAAATTGCATCACATGAGTTTTCTCGTCGCAGAAAATAAAGGAAGAATGACTGTGAACTTGATTGTGCTGCTTTTGAAAGCATACTTCTAGGAAAAACAATAGCTTATAACATCTCTATCAAGAAGTAGTTGATTTCATCTCTATATTCATACGTAAATTTACTCTGAGAATTCTCGTTATGACGCTGCTCTACATTACATGTCTCATAATGAGCTTTCCTTGAGGAATTGAAATCTCTCACCAGTTATGTTTGCACCTGACACTATCCAGTGCTAAGCATCTATTAGTGAAGGCAATAATAATTCTTGACATTAGTTTCAGGTTGAAATGGATTTACATTAACCCTAATCTTGCATACCCAAATTAAAGCAAGTTTTTCAGTTATCTTTCAAGTACAGAATATGAAGAATATGAAAAATCCTGCAATTTTCAAAGACTGGAAACTAAGTATAAACTGAGGCTTTTCCTTATATTAACACCATTATTAAATGATATAGAGTACTAATGAAATGACATTTGATTAATTGGAAGGTCTTTTGTAGTGAGAGACGGCTTAAAGTTTTACATCCAAACAATGAATGCTGTCAACATGGACTTTATCTCAGTCTTAAGCTTGTCAACTTTTGGTAGTGATATTAGCAACTTCATCATAGTAATAAGGTTGTTTGTCATTCAGTGTACTCATGTCTTAGGCCCTGACCACGACTCGATTTTTCACTCTAGCTTTTCCTCAACATTAGATCTCAAAGTTGATTGTAGTCGAGCAAGGGTGGCCAAACGACTAGATTTTTTACTCGACTTTTCTCTCGATTTTTCAACTATTCATAATTCCTTAACGTATGTCAGCTAAAAATATTTACCATTACAAATATTTGCCCGCCCAATGAGGCGCTACTGCGCATGCTTTCACTCGACTTCCTCGACATGGTGGCCAAACGAGTCAATTTTCATTCAACGACAATTCTTTTGCGCGAATATTTTTGACAAAATCAAATTTCACTCAACATCACTCGACTCCACTCGACTCACTCAACAAGTTGGCCATACAGCTTGATTTTTCTTTCGATTTTTGTCGAGTAAAGAATCGAGTGAAAAATCTGGTCTTTTGGCCAGGGCCTAAGCCTCTGATTTGTGAGTTCTATTTCCGTGGAGTTTTCAGTTCGGTAGAATTGGCAGCCAGCTTACTCAATAGATATTTGGTGTTGGTTCAAAAATTAACACAGATGCATAAACTATTAGTCATACATTATGTAACATTAGAAAGCACTTCTTTCTTTGAATATTTCATTTTGCTGTTCTGATGTTTTGCTTCTCGATTCTTGGGAAGACTTACAAGTGCTGTTTTCCGCTGTATATTGTTGTTATGACGTGAAATTCTCTATATTGCATGTTGTATCCGGAGATTTGGTTTCATTATTGTTACGGTATTGCATGTAACTAATTATTAAACTGTATTTGATATACTGCATTAAGCACAGTTTTTCATTCGATATTTAGGAATAAACGCTATTGCATCTGTGACGTCAAGAAAAATTAAGACTTCAGGGAAAGATATCGAAAAAGAGCACATGCTAAATTGAATCATGAATATTCCCAAACTATTTGCAAACTAAAATACTCCCAAACCATTTCAGCAAGCATGAATTGTAAGAAAAGCTAGAAGCTGTTGCTACTTGTGCGTAGCAAAATTATGCAGCCAATCATAGTTTATCGGATGCAAACTTCATACAGTGATTTCACTTTATTTTTCATTTCGTTTGGTTTCCGAATTCATTTCCTAATTTATTTTATTATTTCTTTTCACTTTTCATTAAATTTTGCTTGAATTGAAGGGAGGGTTGCATTTCAACACAAGCTTTGTCCAAGAAAATTTACAATCAATAAGGGTAGGGGGTACTGGTGACTACCTTAAAATTCTGGCCGGCATTATTGTTATTGCAAGATAATATGAAATTAAGCAGAGTCCGAAGAAAAATTGAATTTTACGCATATTGGCGGTTTGCACATTGTGCTTACATTTGAATATTAGCGGCAACAGTTTGCAAATTTGTATGCATGGGCGTAGGAGGACTTCAATTTTAGGGGGGCTGCAAATTTTCTGCCCTAAAAATCAAATAGAGCTGGAGAGCAGGCAGAAAAGTTGCCAGAATTTCCTATTGTTCTTTCAGGAAATTCGCCCGAGTGAAACGGATTTCTGTCCAGCTTGGGGGGTGGCAGCAGCCCCTTGCCCCCGCCTCCTGCGCTTATGTTTGTATGACATGACAACAAAGTTGAATGGTTCTAAGACCTCCAATGGATACCAATGTGGAGGTATTAGTTTAATCTGAAGTTGTAAAATGGGCCCAAAGCTGCCAAAATTTAGCTCGAAATCTCATAAAATTAACCCCCCCTCCCCCTGTCTAACATTAGTATCAAAAGCAGTTTTGCCTTCAAATTTTCTACACTCATATGGTAATAAAAGAACGTTCACTAATAATTAAAACGTGGCCATGGGTCACGTGTTTTTTGATGACGTTATCATTTTTCTATAAAAACCCTGAAAATGTGTGGTTTGATGCTTAATATCCAGTAAAAGTGGAAAAGAACATAGATATAAAATGTTCAATTACCATAATAGTTTTATATTATCCGCATAGCGAATTAATCATGTAATTAACATAAAATAATAAGAAATTCTAAGTATTGTTTGCAATTATTTTGATTTATTATTATCACTTTTTTGGAAAAACGTCCGTAAGTAGGGTCAAAAGATCAAAGTAATGTCAAATATTACTTGTAATTTCTTATTATTCTCTACGCCACTACAGTACGCTTTTTGTTTTGATGAAGACAGTTCTGTCTTAATAGCGTAGAGGTTCAGAATTCTATAAAATTTGGCCAAAATGTTTGAAATAGCTGTAAACAAAAAGTCAAAAAATAAGAGGTTGCTTGGAGTTGCAGTTCTTAAGAAAAATCAAACTGCTCGGCTGGAGGTGGGGTAATTTATCCTCTGTCCGAAGCATGAAAAGGGTTTAAAATGGTTTAACACATTATCAAGTTGAAATCAAAAGCTTAGACTTCAGCTCTGTCATTTTTTGAGCTTCGTTTGTCTAATCACCTTCCATCAGAACGTCATAACATGAAAACAAAACTGTATGAAATCTTGGACATAATAATGTAATAATTAGAGTTTTTTAATAACTTGGAAAAATGCAGCTTATGCTGAAGCCAGTATGCTATTTTTCTAATGAGAGCTGGAGCTATTTCAGCAATTTTGGACTATACTTGACCTAAATCTCAGCTATAAGTTTATCAAAGTACCCTAAATTAATTGGAAGATAGATAATGGTAGATCAGTGTTAATAATTAATTGGAAGATATATAATGGTAGATCACTGCACTTTCATCTATTTTATTCGGATGTCTCAGAACCAGTGAAGTAGGCCAAAGCTAAGCTTTTTAAGATTTAATGTTGACTTTGGACACTTTTGGGCAATACTTGGAGCTATATTCCCCACAGATCCTCTTTGCACCTCCACATTGGTAAGGAATTATAGTGGAACCTCAGTTTTAGTTATAAATCAACATTCATAGCAAATGGGAATGTATCATAAACGGGGAAGTAGGTCCAGGGTCATTTTATGAGATTCCGAACAAAATTTGGGAAGCTTTGGGATAATTTTGGATCAATTTTACACCTTGAGAGCCACCAAATACATCCACATTTGCAGGGAAGTATAGTCACCAGTCAGTTTTGACTATATTGTAATATAAACATTCATAACCATTGGAGGTCTTAGACCATCTAGTTTTATTATCATGTCATACAAACACACATATTTTTGCCGCTTATATTTTATGCAAAATGCGGTGTTCGGGCTTCTGATGCTGCTTACTTTAACTGCTATCTTAAGTTATGAATAGGGGCTGGCCATGATTCTAAAGCATCGCCTAAAATCGATGTGATACCCCCCTATCCCTACAATCAAGGAAAGGAATCACAACATGAAATCAATTGTAAATGATTACTCGGTTAACACAAATTCTCGATTAGAAATCTCAATAGCCACATTTTGCATATGTTTGACGCTAGCTTTATGTCTGGTTTTTGAGAGTTTCAGGCATAATCCAATTACTGGTATTAACATGTTTTTAGTGGATGAAGTGCAACAAGTGGAATGTTTACCAATACAATTTGACTTCAATATATTACTAGAGGTAGTTTCAATCTTTTTGGCTGAGAAGCTATGCCTGGCTTGCATTAAGCTGTTGCGTCCAAACGTTTTGGGAAACAACAATGAAAATAATCTCAGTTCTTGCAGTCCCAAGTTCAGTCCTTGCAATTCCACATTCACTTCCTCCCAGAGAATCCCAGGCCAGGAAGCAATGAGCTAGGTCAAATATTCATCAAGACACAGTCCAGTTAAACATGTTGGAATGAAGACATGATCACAGATCACTTCTTGATGCTTCATCATGATAATCCCAACAGGACATTCAATTGAAAATCACATGCACAGGTAAGGAATGGGCAAACGAGTGCTGTATCCTGCAAAGGCCCTCGTCATTCATGGGATATTCCCAAGTGCTTATTTTTCCGAGGTTAACATAGACACGGAGCTTTTTCTGCATACATCCACGTTGGAACAATACCTCATTAAATCAGAAATGTGCCTTCCATCAACCAATTTCTGTCTATTTAGTTTCACAAAGTTGCATCTAAAACCGGATCGAATAATGATAAAGACCAAATGGAAACTTCAATCTCAGTCTATAGCTCATTGTGTTTTTAATCACGAATACCTTTTTGATGCAAACAATCACAGTCTCGTTATTTTTTTCACCAAGTTTTCTTTCCTGTTCACTTCCAAATAAATGTTTAAATAGTGCCCTTAGCGGAAAAGGAAAGGAGTTGCGAAAAAGATAAAGAAAGATGTCTCAAGAAAGTAAATTTCTCAAAAATCGAGCACGAAAGGTGAGAAACTATTACACACTTTTTTACATAAGAAACAAACTCTCTGGCATCAACCTGAAATGTTTCTTAGACTTTTAGGACTTTCAATGGCAATAACAACCCAGATTAGACAACTGTGATACAAGGCAAAGGGTATTCAGGTTTTGTGAGGCAGGTGATGGATGTTGTTTCTATTTCATAGTAGCTTGAACAAAAATTTTCTTGTAAAAACAGTTTTTCAAGTTATTGTTTGAAAATCAGCCTGCCTGTGTTTCTTAAATGCTTCTTAATTGTTGCTTGAAGGTACTACATGGATAACAGAACATGTTGAAACTTTAAGTTCCATTTCATATTTGCTTTCATATTGTTGATAAAGGTATACTAGGTGTATAGAGGGGGTCCTGGACCCTTAGGCGATGCCATTTTCTCAAGAAGGATAGAGTTGCCCTTTTCCTTGGAAAAATGTTGATACCTTTTCGGAAACAGTACACCTAGGAAACAGATCTGAAAATTCAATACGGTATTTATTTTTCAGATCAGCTTCGTCTTCTCCATACGTAGATCAATAATAGCAGCACCTTTGATCCTATTTTCCAAAAGGGGTATTTTCGGATATTCTAAAGGGTGTGGCCCTCAAAAATTTTCTTGGGGGCAAGCTCACAGGACTCCATTTTTATTCTCCTTCACTTACGTGTCAATGCAAAGTTTTTGTGGGTAGAATTTCCAATAACAGTGTATTTTCTTCTCAACACACACTCAACAGTTAAAGGCTTGTTCTACATTCTGCATAAGTAGAGCTTGCAAGCTTCCCTTTCAAAGACGTTGGTGGTTGTTTGTTTGTGTTACTTTAGTGCTTAGGAAGAATTCACTAAACAAATCTCAATCGTGAATTCAGGATGGAAAAATAGACTTTGGTGCCACTCAAATAGGAGATTACAAACATGACAGAGACAACACTGTATCTGATAAGTAATATATCTGCAATGGCAGTATCACATCTGTTGTCATATAATATGTCTCACTTTCATAAGGCAAAACCCTCTGAACCTCCTAAAAGATATGTGGAAGCTACATCCCTGCATAGCTACGCCCATTTTTGTGCCTTTGGTGTTTGAATAAAATCCTTAAACACTCCTTGGAAAGTCCTTAAATTTTTTTTATAAATGAGTGGCCACCCTTTGCATGGGTTATTATAATCATAGAATAAGTAGACCTAGAGTAATTTTTGTTTGGTTATTCTTTATCCAATGTAGTTCTTGTTATTCTTGTTATTGTTTTAAGCAGTTTTAGCTTTATCCATATTACGTTTATTATTCAATAGCTAATTTACCTATGTACGTAGGCTATTCAGAGAAATGAAATCTGAAAACTATATTCAACGTCGATTAAGTATTGGAGGCAACGCCTTCTACTCGCCTCTGTCTACGGGCCTGTTTGTTTTTCACAAGTTGTTACTTGTGTTAGTAAATGAAAAATGACAATCAGAAGATGATAATTTGAAATATCTTGTGTGAAAAACTTTAAGAAGCCAGAAGGTGCTTTGACAATGACGGAGTGTTTACTTTGCAATGGGTTCGCTATCAAATCAAAACAACTTTCTGTATGCGGAAAGTTGGACAAATTTTGAAGGTGAAACAAATGCGGGAGTTGGAAGTAGCGGAGCGTTGGGAATTTTTGTTTTACTATGTACTAATCAGTGTTGATACACATCTTCCGATAAACAGTACTTTGTGAAATTACTTTCCGGAATCTTGCAACATATCGCCAGATGGACGGTTTCATGCCCATTTGCGCTTGTTTTCGTCGTCTTGTGACTTGTTTACCGTGCCAAATAAGCATCTCTCCCTGCTTATTGATTTTTCGATTTTTACAACTCCCCTGGACCTTATTAGGACCCCCGTTTATTAGTTTTAAGGAAATTGACATTTTACTAACCCCTCATTTCATTCCCTTTCTTTGTAAGTACTATTTACACCCATTTTCCATAGCAAAATAGCGTACTGTTGTATCTATTTTAGCTTCATGCTTTATGACAACCTGTTTTTGCTCTTTCCGTCCTTTTGTAATCAGGGCGGATCCAGGGTTTGAGTTTGGGGAGGGCCATTTACGAAGGAAAAGGGGGCCTGGAAAATTTTCGTAGACACGCCCTTCAAAGTCTCACAGAACGTGGGCAACGCCCCTTTTCTACCAAAATATTTCATAAGAAGGTTTACCCACTCTCAGAACACTAGAAAATTAAAAAACTTCATTACTGAGACAAACATCCAAGCGAAGTAACAAAATAATTATATTGACAGGGGATGTTTTATAATGCAAGTGACAACTGTGCCACCTGTTGGTGGTCAGCATCTTTCGCGCATGACGAGGTAGAGGAACTATGACGCATCAGAGCTCGTGTATGACATTATTATTCGTGTGTTCAAGAAACCGCCCTCTAAAGCCCTGGCAAAACGATTAAACATTTCACTAAACATTTTCAACTTTGGTTAGTGAAGTTGCGTGAAGTTTAGCCAGGGTGGCAAAATGTGACAAAATTTGAAAATGAGCAAATTGAGAAAATGTACCTGCATTATTTTGCATTCCCTGAAATAATTTTTGGCATCAAGAAGCTGCCAGGGAGAGGCTGAACTCTTCCAAATAGAACCAAAAAGGCAGGGGTGCAAATACGTTCTATCTATCTATCAGGTGCCTTGCTTCGTAGCGTTGGCGATCATATCTTTCCACACATCTCGATCCTTGGCAGCTCTCAGTATGTCTGTCACTTTTTCCACCTTCAGCCACGACGTCAGGCATTCCAACATCTTTTCTCGTGGTCTTCCTCTACTCTGATTACCTTCAAGCATTCCGGTGGTAATGTCGTACTTCATCCTTTCCCGTCTCATAGCATGCCCAAAAAATGTCGCCTGTCGTTTCCGTATCCTATTTCAAAATCTTTTAAAAAATCTGGCCGTTTCGAGGTTTTCTCAAAAACAATGCAATTTCACTGCTATTTTTTCTGTTTTTGAAACAATTTGAACGTACACCCCCCCTTTAAGTGAAATGGATTTGGGTCCCCACGTATTCGGCGCCTATGGTTTGAACGGTAAGTTTCCAAAACGGGCAGTCACCAAAGATTCATCGCAGCATAGTAGGCCCAACTGAGTAGTTATAGGGATGAGTTTTGCATTTGTTGGAAATATTGGGGGGGTGTGACACCCCTCACACCCCCTAATGTGCGTTCCTGTCTCTCATACTAAAACGAGCTCGCATGTAGCTTTTCGTTTCAAGGGCAAAATCTCCGATAACATTCAAGGTAAATTTCGAATGTAAAATTCCCTCTGCAAAATTGAATCACTCTGATTGCCTGATGAAATACATGTTATTCAGGCTCTCAGGTGTTGATATTCGCAGATAGTGTTACCTTACATGTAATGTAATGTGAGTGAGAAATTGGTTTGTTAGTTTGATATGCAACTAGTTTCTTGTTATGCAAAAACTTTTATCTTATTCATTTGCATGCTTAATTTATGTATTGGTTGTCTTTTTAATTCAAATTCTCTCGGTGTGAGATCATACCGTTTGGGGGGCCATGGCCCCCGGCCCCCCCCCGTAGATCCGCCCTTGTTTGTAATTATTTAAAGCATTTTCTAAAT
>WIPJ01067801.1:65970-100991 GCA_018155075.1 Cassiopea andromeda
GATTTCCTGAAGTCGCTGTTGTTCAATCTACGTCTGCAAAAGCAACTATTCCACAACTGGAAAAAATATTTGCCACACATGGAATTCCACACGTTATCAAGAGTGACAATGGCCCTCCATTTTCCAGTGCAGAAATTCGGTTATTTATGGATGAAAATGGCCCTGTACACAAACGTATCACTCCACTATGGCCGCAAGCGAATGCCCCAGCAGAGAATTTTATGAAGCCCCTTACTAAAGCAATCCGAACTGCATTCACGTCTCAAAAGTCGTGGAAGAAAGAACTGAATAAATTCTTGTTAAATTACCGTGCAACCCCACACAGCACTACAGGATTTGCTCCAGCGAAATTGTTGTATAATCGAGATATAAACACTAAGTTACCCTAAGTCACAACTTGTAATAAATCACAAACTCACATGGAAGTTTGCAAACGAGATGCTCTCGCCAAAGAAAGAATGAAACAGCATTCAGACGACAAGAAAAGGGCGAAAGAGTCAAACTTAAAGATTGGAGCTACAGTTCTCTTTCAACAGCCAAAGAGGAACAAGTTTACAACGAAGTATGATCCAAAGCCATATACAATTACGAGGAAGAAAGGAACTTTGATCGAAGCTAAAAGAAATGATCACAGAATAACAAGGAGTGCTTCATTCTTCAAAAAACTTTCTCTGCAAGACAAAGGTAGTTATGATTATGATGATAATGATGATTATGATGATTATGATGATGATTTAGCAAACAAAAATTTTGATTTACACGTGCAAAGATATCCTATAAGAAATCGTAGACCAGTATATAGATGTGGACAGAGCATTTCTTATTGCTAGAATTATACCGTTCACAAATAGAGTGTATAATCGTTTAGCTTAGCGCATTTCGCATTCGTTCGTTTTGTTATTTGATATATGATTGATTGCGGTAATAATTAGGATATGGACATTTAATTCAAAGTAAAGGGGAGATGCAATGTTTATAGAACATTATTATTATGATTAATATAATAGCGTTAGATTGATTGATTGACACATGCTAAGTACAGATACGTATTTTATATATTGAATAGTTAGCTATCGATGCGAGTGATCTAGCGTTATACAGAGTGATAACTGAACATTACAATCACTATTTTCACTTTCACCACCACAATCATCATCTCCCTCTTCACTGTCACCATCGTTACTGACTGTTGCATGACTCACATCATCCACTGTGCTGCTGCTATCATCCCTAAATTTGCTATCATTCTCATTTTCTGAAAGATCATCTTCCATTGCTGTGGCTGGTTTGCCCCTAGCATCATCTGCTGCTTCATTCACTAAAATAAGTGTTGTTACAAAATGTCCTTAAATGAAATTTACTTTTGGGGCTTTTTAAAGTACAAAAGTACAAAGTAAACCTATAATATTGTTTTCATGCTTTGAAGGAAAAATGGAAACACCCAAAAAAAGCGGAACCAGTTGTGAAAGCTCGTCTTCAGGTCCTGACTGTTTATAGCAATTTGTACTTTTCTTTTTTAGTCAATGAAAGCATCATATAATTCTAAAGCTTTTGGTTGGATTTACTCAAAACATTTTTTTCTGGCCCATTAAGAATCTGCAAATTTTTTTGTGGCCCATTGAGAAGCAGTGAAAATGTGTAGTGGCCCCATCCTATATCCTCCCGTCCTATATCGTCTTATACCCTGTAGTAGATACTTCATGACACGCCCCTAAGCACAAGAAATGAGGAACTCCTGTGCATCACAAAATGGAGAGCCAAGTACTCTTCTGTTTTCTAAACATTGTTCTAACTGTAAAGACTATCCTCTAGATCAGGGGTCTCCAAACTTTACAGCCAGAGGGCCACATGAACTTTGATCCAGCATGTTGAGGGCCAACGAACCATATACAGCTGGTCAAAGAGCGAATATTTTAACAAAACGAAGTACATAACACAAGCTTCATTAGTTAAGAACATATTTATTCAAAATTTAAAGGTTAAATTTCAATCCAAGAGTAATATCATAACAAAATCACAATTAGCCTGTTCAGCTTTCTCAATATGAGTGGTGAAATTGGCTTTTTGATGACAAAATTGGGAAAATGTCTGGCTTTAGGTTTGAGGTCCCAGGCATTAGAAGAGCCCTCAGATTTTCATATGACATGTTTTTTCTATAACTGTTTTTCACATACTTCATTCTAGAAAAAGTTTTTTCACACAGGTATGTGGTGCCAAACATAGATAGCAGACCTGTAGCAAAATGTCTCAGATTTTGATAGTTCTCTTTAAGTAAAAATTGGTAAAAATGAACACGCCCTTCTTTAAATTTATCTCTCAGCAAGTCATTTGCTTGTAGCTCAATCACCTCTAATTGTAAGCTGTCTGGACATGAAGCTGCATCCACTTCAAATGGATTTTGAAAGAGTCTCAATTCATTTGCTTTTGCATGCAAATCAGCAAATCTCTCCTGGAATTGATGTTAAAGCTCTTCAGTAATCCCACAAGCAAATGAAAGTGGAAAGTCTGTGTTAGCTTCTACCATAGCCTATGTACAGTTTTTAAATTGTGTTAAATTCATAACCTGAATTTGTTTCAGGAACAGGCCTAGTTTGTGTCTGAAAGCCTTTAGATTTGTAAAAAAATCACTAATGAGGTTTTCTCCTTGTAGCTTCCGATTTAAACTATTGATATGGCAAGTGGTATCTGCAGCAAAAGCCAACTTACATATCCACAGTTTATCAGACAATAATGCTTGATGCTTCCCTTTTACTGCAAGAAATTCAGCAATTTCCTTTCTTAGCTCAAAAAACCCTTGACAGCACTTTTCCACAACTTAGCCATTTTACTGCAGGGTAGTATGGCAAGTCAACAGATTCTGTCTCAGTCTCTCTTAACATTTCCCTGAACTGTCTATGATTCAGCCCATATGATCTTATCAAATTCACCATTTTCGTTACAGGGTCCAACACACAGCTAATGTCCACATACTTAGCACAAAGAGATTGTTGGTATATTATGCAATGTAGAAACATTGGTTCTGATGTATCTTTTTCAGCACAAAATTTTCAGATTTTTCCCACCAATCCTTTCTTCACACCACACATATTTCTTCCCCCATCTATAGTAAAGCATTTCAGTCAATTCCAAAGTATATTGTTTAAATGTTTTCTGTATTTCTCTCATCAAGTCTTCTCCAGTCGTTGTGTTGTACATTCTGTTCAGTGAAACACACTCTTGAGTGATATTTAAATTGGCATCCAAACCTCGAATAAAAATTAGCAACTGGGAGGTGCCACACAAGTCCGTTTACTCATCCATTGCCAAAGAAAAATGCACAAAATTCCTAGCATGGATGGCAATTTGCTCCATGAGGTTTGTGCTCATGTCTCCAATTCCCCGGGCAACAGTATTGGCACCCAATGTTATAGTTTTAATAACATTTGATTTTTCCGGTCAAAGTTCATCCACAATCTCTAGCAAACAGTTTTTTACTATCTCACCATCTGTAAAAGGCTTGCCATTTTTAGCGAGAATATAAGCCACTTTAAAACTAGCCCTGTTATCGATTCATTTTGTTTTGAAGCTTTTGTGAAAATTGATCTTTGAGAATTAATGGACTGCTTTAACTTTTCAAGTTTCTCTTTACGTATATTTCCTTCAAACCGTGAATAGGTTCCCTGGTGTTTGCTTTGGTAATGGTGGCGTATATTGTACTCCTTCAATACTGCAACACTCTCATGACAGATGACAAACAATGCTTTATTTGCACATTCGATGAAAAATACTTTACACTCCACTCTTCTTGATATCGCCGACATTCATCATCTACTTTTCTTTTTCTTTTATCGGCTATTATGAAGCATTGAAAAATAAAAAATTTCCACGTTATCCTTCAGCAATTTAAATTTCGCAATGTGCTTGAAACGGGAGTAGGAAGTTGGAACAAAAATTGACGTAAGCCACTCTTGCTAGTTGGCTTGCGTCATAACGTAGACTTTCTGCACAAAGTTTATCTTGTTTAATAATATTTATTTTTGTTAAGTGTCTCTGCAGGCCAGATTGAGAGGCCCAACGGGCCGCATCTGGCCGCGGGGCAGTAGTTTGGAGACCCCTGCTCTAGATTCCTTCGCTGCAAACCGTGGCAAACGTCGCCATCATTGCATAGAGATTCGGATGACTGCGCAGACGCATAGGTAGTAGAAAAGAGACTTGTTAGGAAGCTCTTCGTTATTGCGCAGTATGTTCTTGTTCATGAAAAACCGTCATTTGACCAATGAAGGAACAAGGCTACTTGAACGCTTAAACATTTCGCAGTGGAGATCTCATACATAAGTGTTCAAACAAGGTTACTGGTGTCATAGTTGACATGCAGACTAATGAGGCAACCATATGTGAAATCTACGCTAGCATTTTCTGATTCAGAATCGCCGTGAAAGAAGGAATATTTTGCAAACGTCAAGTAATTAGTGAACAACACAAAGGTTGAGTCGTCTCAAAAGTACCTGTTAGTTGATTTGATTTGAAGAGCAAAGTTGAACGGATAGAATATTTTCCTGCGAACGTAAAAAGAAGGCGGCAGACAGAAATGTAGTAGACTCTTCATTGTACCTACTGATATGGGTTTTGGGTTACAAGTCATAAACTTGACGGATTTTCCAGCACACACCCCAAGAACTTTTCCGCTATGCATACTGCCAGTACCCAAATCTCAATACTTTTGAGTGCATTAGTGGTGATATGCTGACTTTTAGAGTAATCAATTATTGTACGCTTTCATCATGGAGGTAAATGTATGATATAATTTTAAGTTGAGAATGTGCTGAAGTTCTGAGACCTATAGCCATCCTAGCAGGGGTGGATCCAGGGAGAAGTCTGACTAGGGCTCAACTAAAAGCTCGTGGGCGTGGTTATATGGGTGTGGCATTAAGTGTGGGGCTTGATAAACGTGACTCGCTGAAATCCAGCAACAGCTCAGTTGAATACCTGACTTTGTTACAAAAATAAACGGTTGAAAGCGGAACTAGTGTTGGGCGGAAGTACAATTCAGCGCAACAGCCAAATGCAAGGAAGTAGGAAGCAGTCAAAATGTTGAGTTCAGAGGCAAGGGCCACCCTCGAAAAACAAAAGAGACAAGTCTATAAGCTGCAAGAGAGGACCTTATCAACAGTTTCAATTTCATAATGGCAGACATGGAGGAGGCACAAAAGTGCATTAGCGCCGTCAAATGGCCGTAATATTATCCAAATAATAGAAGCGACTTGCCTCGGTGGTGTTATACCAGGGCATTTGGTTTCTTGACAAGCAGGGAACTGCAGCTCTGAGAACTAGTATCATGGATTTCTCTAATCGATTTAGACATTTCTAATACCTCAAAGTAATTGCCCATTGTCACTTAAAGCACTCGACAACTACCATCGTTCTCTCCACGAGGGCACTGGTTCAACATCAACAACATCACGTATAGGTGTCATGTTGACATAGTCGAGCCCTGGTCATGGAGTATTGTGATTGGCTAAGAGAAATTGAGCTCTGATAAGGGCAATATTTCATTGGATGGAAGAGAATATTTACATCTGACCAGGGCTCTTCCCAAAATTTTTTACAGAACAGAGAGATTTGATTGGATCCAGGATAGTTGAGCCTCTGTATATTACAGATTCGTTCAATCTTTCGTCTCACTTTTTTGTTGTTTCAATTTTTGGAACGAAACAGTTCTATTTGAAGTCTTCCCTTCTGAACGCAACCCTTCAGCTTTCCACTTTGCGGAACAATACGGATCGAAGTGGAATGTTTACATTTGCATGTGAACGGGGCCTAATTTGCAAGATCCAACTTCTAGCTCTTTATATTTCACAAAGTTTTCTGTTGCTTGTTTTGAAGCAGAAATGTGAAGTTTTGAACTTTTCTGTTGTGGTACCTTAGGTTAGTGAGCTTCGTTGCGATTCTGCCGTTTTCCAAATACAGTTCCTTATCAACCATTCCCACAGCTTTTTATACTAAAACTGCCGCTATTGCGAAATTGGCAATTTTAGACCACTTTTAAGCAGACTTTTTCTTTATTTCGTTATCCTAAATGGCACAGTAAGTGTTTGGTGGATGTGTTCTGTTTGAATGTGGCATGATATTAGCAATTGAATTTGATGTTTTCATCTCTATATAGACAATTTCTTATCCAAATTTTATTCCCAACAAGACGATATTTTTCAGCTAAGTAGTAGAAATACAAGGATGATTTTTTCACGTATTTACAATGTGAATTATTTCTTGGAGAAAAGATGGGATTCTCATATAAATTGCTAGTAAGTGAATAACAATGAGGTGATTAACTGCTGCCCTTCACTAATTGGGACGAAAATGATACAAATACAATCATGTCTTTCTCGAGTCTGCTAACTCTCATTTGATTGATACCAAGGTATAGTTATTCCATGTAAAGTTCAAGGCTGAAATCCACTTAGTGATTTCTGCCATTTAAATTCATTAGGCCAGCGAGAGGTCAAATGTGTGTCGCCCACTGCGCAGGCGCCATGACTGTAATAGCTCAAATGAATGGAGACAGCCTCGTCACAATTTAGTTTACATTTTCAAACATCAAGCACTAAAACAGATGCAATGCAACAAATATTATTAGGATGTAAAGATGAAAGAGATCGAAGCATTATAATCAGAATGGAGTCTAAATTAATGTCAATATACCCAGTCAAAGGCGAACGAACAGGAACGGTAATGGAAATATCAAGTCTTGAGAAAGCGCACAGCAGAGCCCTAGTGAACAGTTTATTCTTTTCTAGTGATGCTTATATTGTTTTGAAGCTCAATAATATGAACATTGTAATAGAATAAGCATTTTTCTCATAATTGATCTTTGTGCCGAAATGGAGGAATTGATCTGAGAAATTGAATAGAACAAACAGTCTCAAAGCTGTCCCAAGAATAATGGCAACTTCGTCCTTTTTAGGAAGAGGGTTGGAGTCTAAACTTCAAACCCTGTTCATGAGTTTAGTATAAGTTCATCAAAAATAGATATGACAGGATATTACATTGACATACCAGTTTCAGAATATGTTGCTGTTCAAAGATTACCCCTACAGAGGCAGAAATTCATTGTTGAGAAGAAGGCAGTCATTCCTTGCCTAGTTTGAAACATTGGAGTAGTAGATTTAGATGGAAAGACAAATTGAAGTGATGCTTTGTTTGGGTGAGTTTGAATGATTGCATGAAATAGAAGATGATGGCTGTAATTATAAATCAAATCAAAGCCTAATGTTTAGATCCTTCCATTGATAGAACTTGTGATGCTCATGGAGTTGGAGCCATTTTCGGTTCCAGTAACTTATGCAGTTTATCAATGTACCTTTCAACTATAAATTTTTTATTTATCATGAATAAAGTTTAAAAAATAAATGTGCAAATAAGATTAATATTTTTCTGTTTTATTGTTATTGGTAAAGTAAGTTTTACTCAACCAAATAATAGGCAGAGAATTTTGAAAGGTATTAAATAATTCTTTTCAGTCCCATATGGATAGTAAAACATTGACGGGTCCCGTAGAAGCTAAAAAGAAAAGCATTTAGTAAAAATTTATTCCTTGTTATTCCATATCAAACTTATTGCTGTTGCTTAACGACATTTTTCTGAAGACTAAGTCCTTTTTTAAACACTACGCATCGTATTTGCATGTGGCTTACAGTGCATTCAATGGCTAATTCCTCTTTAAAATGAGGTAGTTCTTGACATTTGAAGTTCTCTTCACTCCTTGTTGACAAGCCCTTTTGTTCGCTTCCACATGTAGCTGGAATAGCAACATCATCATCATTTCAATGTTTAAAGACTGTGGCCCATTCAGCTAAGCTGGTTTGTAAGGAGCCGTCTATTTATAAAATAAATGCTAAAAACTTATGAAAAAAGAAAGAAAAAGTAAATATTTTAGGAGGTCTACATTTAATAGTCTATAGCACTAGCTATCCACGAGGTAACTATTTACAAAAATGAATTAAAAGGTGCCACGGATGGTACTCGTTTAGCACCAGCTAAGAGATAATGCCGCGATTTTACTCTTCTGAAAGAATGTCCTTTTTGCTCATTATTAGTTTTTTCAGTTGTAACTTCAAATCCATATAAGTGTTTCTTAGGGCTCTAGAAGAAAGTTGAGAATTTCGAATTAGAAGTTTTCTAAGGTAATTTGAAAACGTGCTTTTGGCTACATTCATAGCACGGGCTAAAAAAGCCCATAAAATTGTGATTCTGCAGGTAAAAGAACAACTCACAATTGACTTAGGCTTCTTAGTGCTATTTCTAAAAGGTATATTATTAGAGGAAGGATCATGAAATGAAGACACAGGATATAAATGTCGAAATGTGATCAAGTGCAGTAGAAATTGACCATGCGCATGAACAGATCCAGTTGGGGGCATGGCTCCCCCAAATAATAACGTTTCCAAAAGCTAACAAATGCTTTGAGAAACTCTCTGCATGAATAAGACAATATAAGGAGTCAGATGCCCTCCCCCCAAAGTCCAGCTCTGGATCCACCCTGACCATGAAGATACACAGACCGAGATACAGAAAGATTTTTCTTGTATTAAAAGCAGATGAAGATAAGAATATATGCAATAAAAAGAACAAAGGAGCCCAGTTCTAAGGCGTATTAAACGGATAGCAGCCTTAGAGAGAATGGAATGGAAACACCTTTTGTCGATGGAGAAGAACTGGTGATCTGGGGACTTACCACCTAGAACAACAATGTTAGCTTAAGCTCTCCAGAGCATCGTAAAATGCCCCTCTATCAAACAAGATACAATAAAACTTGAATATGAAAACTTTACAAGGCTTTGAAGTCATAGTTTGAAGCTTCTAGGGGGCCTTGCCCCTACGTCTTCTTCGACCACAGTCTTGAGTTATGCCCTGTCCACACTGCTACGTTTTTGTACAAAAACAAGGTCTAAGCTTCCTTTTTTGTGAAACCGTTCACACCACTCCGACAAAAGCACACAAGCACGGAGGTTTACAAATACACCCTTCAAAGTGGAACGCCATATAAACCGGAGGTTCTTTCGAACGCAAGTAGGTTTGCTTCCAACTCAGTAGACAGTGTGAACACACAAAAAGGGATATTTGTCTCAACCACAGCGTTAAAGGGATTAAAACCACAGAGACGGATATTTTACCCCCGTTGTTGTGAGCACTGTGAACCCACAAAAAAGGATATTTTTATCTGGATTTTAGCACAGAAACGGAGCAGTGTGAACCGTTGATAGGTATCTACAGAAATGGACAAGTTCGTATGCGGAGGAGTATCAACCCAGCCTTAATTGTTGGCTATCTGGCTTTTCTTGCAAATACGCAATAAATATTAAAACTCTGTTTGTGGCAAATTAGCCAAATGGTATTTTGAAGGTGAAACGGTAGCAATATTTTCGTGAAATGACTATATTTGAAGTGAAGAAAGGTTCAAGACCAGAAAATCAAGCCAAAATTTAATTTTTTTTGTTAATCATGTAAAATACAAACTAGCATTTATGAAATATAGCAATTGCATAATGTAAAATGATAGAAGTCGCGAAATCGCAGCATCATAAAATCTATTGTCACTAAAATAAAATAGCTACATAGTGAAACACATATACAAAAAACTTCTGAATTCAACAGCCTATATACAAATGTAAAACTTTAATATACAACGGCTAATGTATAAGCATAACTTTCGATAACAACTCACTTTTCAATGTACATTTTAATATAACGGCTTACGCATGAAATAACTTTTCCTTTACTATAATGTTTTTTAATTCAACAATATCGTACTGTACTTATTAGTAAAACGCTTTACATGAAAACTTAAATCATAATGTGTGATGGGTATCTGCCAAAACAAGGAAATCATTTTCCCTGGTATTCGCTGACTTTTTCAGGTTTCTACTCTACTTTTCCTGATTCAACATATGCCCTATGCAGATGCTAGTATAAACCAGGCTTATCAAAATGCAAGCCTATCTTAGCAAACCTTTAGCAAAGAAGTGTGCTCTAACTTCATCATGAAAAATTAAAAGCAAAATTTCCAATAAGTTCAGAATTTGTTTTCTTGCTAGTTTTTCAGCATATAAAGAAATCGATTTCTTTAAGAAACAAAGACAAACATTTTCTTTCATTTTTCCTGGTGAACTTTTAGGCAAAATGAATATCCTTGATTTGAAAATTGCATCAACATTCTGTAAACCTCTGTTACATAAAGTTGCATTTTCCCAGAGTAAGGACTGCGCTAAAGCTCACATTTATTGACAGCCTTGTTATAGGTATAGCTTCAAAACAACCCGATAAGCTACAAATACTGAAAGCTCATTCTTTAGATTTTAACTAACATCTGTAAAAGGTTTCATTTTGAGTGACAGGAATTTTTTGAAAGCTGCTTAGTATAGTCGTTAGTTTGCATCATCACAGAGATGACAGTGAAATCAAAAAGGAACATCTGACTTACTAGCAGACGGACAAGCGTATAAAATTATTTAGGAACTGCGACAGGAGTGTAATTTGTGAAATTCAATACGTCACAACAGTGAAATTTACGCCAGGAAGATTTTCTCTAAAACTTACAAACACTGTAGCCCTTGCAATTTCCAGTGCTTCTGCAAAGTGGCAATACCTCATCTCTTACTGGACTTGAAGGTATTGACAAACGTGCTGAGCATGCTTTTGAATAATCTCATAGCCTATTTGCTGAAGTGGTAAGTCCAAAACAAGATTTTTCAAAACTGTTTCGATCTCAATATCAAGTCAGATATCATTTCATCTAAAGGAAGCGCTACCAAGAAGTTGCCTCCAATTCCCTGTAGATCTAGAATATACCAAAAAGGATTATGATTAGTAATAAAAGAAACCTAGAAATTGTACCTGCAATAGATTACACGTTTTTTTTATAAGAAAAAAGTTTATGAGAAAATGAGGCTCAAATCGTCAACATCTTAAGAAAATCGTAAGAAAATCACGAGGCTCATTTTCCAAAAATTAAGTGTTTTTACAGGCAAAAGATTGGTATTTCGTCGTTATTGCATTCAAGATGTTAAAGAAAGAATTCAAATTCATGTATGCAATATTATTAATAAAATTGTAGACCACTCTAGCCAGTTTATTTCAGTAAAAGTTAAGAAAAACTTAAGAAAATCTCAGGCTCAATTTCGGGAAATGTTAAGAAAATTGAGGCTCAGGCAAAAAATGTTTTTCCTATAAAAAAAACTTGCATATCAAGAGCGATATGCTAGAGCATAATTGACAGATAAAAGTCATATACTTTGTACTGGTGCTGGAAAGGAGTAAATGATGTCTTGTTTCTTTTACAGGAAGTTTGTAGATAGTTAAATAGATGCAATGTAATCTCAAAGCCTGCTTAAGAACATACATCCTCAAACCTGAAGGGCACAATTAGTTTTGCAACGCTTTGGCATACATCAGCTTTCTCTTGCTATTTATTTGTGGACGTAAGTCACATTCTTTGATTTTCTTTGCAGCTTCAACAGGGTCTCCATTTGTAATTTTCAAGCTGGTTCCGAAAAAGCATGTTCTTGAAGAGCAAGGGGTGAATTCTCCATTCATCTCCGCGTTTACTGCCTTCTCATTTTCTAAGAAGTTAAGGCATCTCTGAGCATTCCTTGCTGAAGCTTCACTGCATTCACAATCTTTACCCTTTGGACTGCATCTTCTGCAAAACGTTTGTGTGTTGGACTTGTGTTTTTCCTTTTTAGGAGCCCACGTCAAATTTCTATGAGGTTTAGTACGGATCGGAGTTCTTGAACTATGGTTCATTAACAATGTCTCGGATATATCCTGCTGCATTATGTTTACGTTTTGCTAAGTTAATGCTCTGTAGCTGCTAGTAAAAATAATAAGAAAGAATTTGTTTCAGTTAACTATATGGCACTTATTTGGGTTTCTCTGAAAGGTTGTCAAAAACACGTGATAAAAGTTTGACTAGAAGTCGAAAATGGAAATTTGACGTCAGTGATCTCATCCCATATCTAAAGGACGAGCATGAAGACGAGACTAAAAAGTCAGGTGAGCTCTGATTATTTTGGTATCTAAACGAAGCAAGCTGAAGTTATATATAAGTTATTTGTTATTTTTTAGCTTTCTAAACGGAGGCAAAGAAGCACATGGCACAAAAATGATAAAACTTCATGGCAAAAGTGACAAATGTTTTGCAACAACTGTTGACAGAGATTTTTCATTTTCATTTTATCAATATTTATACACACGAGTACCTTTCAGCTAGGAAAATTAACACTAATAACAATATTTTTTTAGAAAGAAAACAAAATAATTTTAAGAATTGCTGCTCTACCAAGGGATCGTGTTTGGGTCCTGTAGGTTCAAAAGATACTCTCTAAAACCTGTATTAAAACGAGCGACTGATTCTCGTTCTCGAATGTTGTCAGGGATATCATTCCAGGTTTTGACACCAGAGAAGTAGAAACTTCGCTTTGCATATTTTAACCTAACTTTAGGAATTTGCAGATCTCCATGATTTCTGGTTCTATAATCTGTGATCATGGATCTTTCAGTGAACTTATGGCGAAGATTTTCGGGACAAAGGTCATGCAATATTTTATATGTCATGACTCCTTTGTCAAAGGAGAGCAAAGACTTTACATTGAGCCATTCACAATTCCAACCGTCCTTATACTTGGCATCCACAATTAGCTTCTTTGCCCTTGTCTGTAGTCGCTGCAGTTGGGACAGCTTGGTGTTGGGAAGAGAACTCCAAACAATGTCACCATAGCGAAGATGGCTTTCAAAGAGAGCTTTATAGACTTGGTCAAGTTCTTTTGCGGAAGGATATTTTTTAGCTTTCTCAGGGAACTCAAGCCCCCTTTTAGTTTGTTTTTGATAGTTTTGTACTGCTCTTTCCAATTAAGGCTTTCGTCGATGTTGATCCCTAAATATTTTGTCTTGTCGACTCTTTTGATAACTTCATTATTGAGGACAAGGTCAGGCAAATCATCATCTACCCTATTCAGTTGTCGCCTATGGCCTATAACCATATATTCACTTTTGCTGGCATGCAACCTAAGTTTGTTAGTCCTCATCCAATTCGATATATTTTCCAGCTCGTTTTTCAAATCTGTTAGAAGTTCTTTAAGGTTATCTGACGCGATATTCACACATGTATCATCGGCATACATATTTGGGTTCATGCTTTTCAGACAGTTCTCAAAATCATTAATGTATAGTATGAAAAGCAAGGGTCCTAAACATGAGCCCTGCGGAATACCACACTTAATGCTGCTTTTGCTGGAACTAGACCCATCAAAATAACAGAACTGCTCCCTATTGGTCAGATAAGAAGTGAACCAGCTGAGAGAAGTACCCTCGGCGCCATACTCTCGTAGCTTCGACAATAGGATTGTATGGTCTACAGTATCGAATGCTTTTTTCAGATCAAGGAATATACTCAAGTTTATTTTCCCCTCATCGGAGTTCTTGAACTATGGGTCTATGACATTCAATAGACATGTCAGTGTACTATGCAATTTTTGAAATGCAAACTGGTTCAAACAAAGTTTGTTCTGCTCTTTTAGATACTCCATTAATTGGTCGTGTGCAATCTTGTCTAATATCCTCGACACAACTGATAACACTGAGATAGGCCGGTAATTATTTACATCTGTTTTAGCGCCCGCCTTATAAATTGGTGTTACTCTGGCTAATTTCCAGGTCTGGGGGAAAATACCCTTTTCCAAAGATGCATTGTATATAAGTGTCAATGGTTTTTGCACTAAGTTTACGGCATCTTTCAATAATTTCACGGGGATTCTGTCTGCACCAGGAGATTTAGAGTTATTCAGGGCTGCTATAGCACGTCCTACAGACTCTATGCTTACTGGCTGGAACTTAAATTTGGTATCGCTGGCTTTGTTTCCAAGGTATTTAAGAGGGTCATCGGAGGGTTGACTTTTAATTTTCTCCCCTAATTTAGGTCCGACCGTTGTAAAATGTTTGTTGAAAGCTTCTGAAATTTGCGAAGATGATTCAAGTTCTGTGCCTTCAAAAATGATGTTTTGAGTAACGGTGTGATTTGAGTTCTTATGCAAAATCTTATTTATTGTTTTCCACATAGCCTTCGGATTGTTTTGGGTTTCATCACTAAGATTATGGTAGTATTCCTGTACCCTTTTACGAAGTTCACAAGTGACTTTATTCCGCAATTTCTTATAGTCTGACCAATAGGAAGCATCTTTCTCAGATCTCTTTTTAGCTAGATCACGTTCCTTCATCAGGCTATTGAATTCGGTTGTAATCCAAGGAGCATGATGGCTAGTTACCTTTCTACGCTTTAATGGTGCATGCACCTCTAGAAGAGACGAAATAACATTATTAAAAACTGAGGCCATGAGATCAGGGTCGCCATTTGTCGGAGCAAGAATCTCGTTCCAGTTAATGGCTGACAATTCGTCCAGGAATAGCTGCTTATCATAGTTTCTAAGGCTACGTGTTTCGACTTGTTTTACCTGCTTATCTATAAGTCGCTTTGCATTCATTTTCCTTATTGCAAAGATAAGGTAGTGATCCACCATCCCTAGCTTTAACACATTCGCTCTCAGAATATAATTTGGGCGGTTTGTGGCAAAGTGATCTATGAGAGTCTTGGAAGTATGGGGAGCGCCATCTTTCTCCACCGCAGCTACCCTAGTATAGTCATTTATTAGCTGCTCAAATTGGAGCTCGGAATAGATTGATTTTATGCTTTTGGTGCAACTATCCTTGCGATTTTTCAGATCACAGTTAGTGTCTCCGATCAAGATAATCTCTTTACCTTCTGTATCTACAGCAGAGAGTAGGTTCCTTAATGCTGCGAAAATATCCTTGTCATTGCCCGGGGTGGGGGGTCTGTACCAACAAATGACTATAAAGTTTCTGGCATGTAGGGGAGTGATCTCTACGGCTACAATTTCTAATAGTGGATCATCGATATCATACCTACGATTATGGCTAATGCCCGAATTTGCATAGATAGCTACACCACCACCGTTAACATCTCTATCTTTACGGTGAATTTAAAAGCCTTCTACGTCTACCTCTGGGTTCTTAATATCTTTACTTAACCTAGTTTCATTCAAACCCAGAATGTAAAATTTGTGCTCGTTTATCATGTGCTCAATTTCATAATGATGCTTACGTAATGATACAACATTAAGCGCTGCAATTCGTAAACATCTGTTCGTCTGTTTACCTACATTACGTTGTGATTCGTTTAGATTTTTCTCAGAACCTGTGTACCCCTACCAATACTCTACATATTTCTTGACGTTACGCGCAAATCTTTTGGCTCCTCCTTGGTTAATATGTAAACCATCATCACAAAGTTTACCATATAAGATATTGTCATTATCGATAAAATCTATACCCTGTAACATAAGTTCTTTTTTTAAATTTTGTTCGTTTGAAATATTTTAACGTTCATTCCGTTTGCTGCAGCATTGCCCTTCCTTCTGAAGATAGAGGAGTATGCGAGTTGAGCTTTGGAATTCTTTTGCTTGATTTTCTTGAAGGTTTTGATAACCTTTTCTGCAACTTCTTCTGGGGTCGAATCACGCAGATTATTGGTGCCCGCATGCATAATTATCACATCCGCCTCAACATCAACATGATTGGCTGCCTCCTCAACTTTCATTCCTGACTTTGCATTCAACTTTGCTTCGTGGTGATTGTTTGACATTTTATCAGCGTCCATTCTACGTAGCTGGGAGTCACCGACCATGCAGATATGGATTGGATTGCGCGATCTTTCGTTGGGAACCGATCTGTTGGACTGTGATGTTTTATTTCGGTTATTTTCCTTGCCCCGATGGGGTTGTTGATGGTTCTGGTCTGGTTCGCTTCGGTCTGGTTCCTTTGTTTTCATTTTGTTTCGTTGCTGCATTACCGCAAGATTTTACTATATGATTCCTTAGCATTGTTCGCATTGTTTGTCCGACTCGTTTCAACATTTTTACCCCCATTTACGCTGTGGTTGGACGCACGGGTTTCTTCAACTTGTTTGAATGTATTCATTTCACTTTCTTTGCATTCCAATGAATCGATGAAGAAAGCGTCATGTCTCTTGAGAGTTGGACTAACTTGTTTACGGGCTTGAAATATTTCGAGGTCTCGTAATCTAATCTGTAATTGAAAGTTTCCCTCCAAAAATTTACGAGAATTTTCCCGTTCCATATTCAGTATAGCGTTTGTTGTTTGGAGACCTTTCACCAGATCATTGACCGTTTCTAAAAACCTGGTAGCCTGTGGAAAGCCTTTATCATCGGCCGTTTTCTTAATGGATTCAGATTCTGCTGGTCGCCTCTTCGTCGTTATATCTGTCTCCTCTGTCAGTTTCAGATCGTAGTTGGCGATTGGATCACTATCCAGGGAGTTATCCTCAATTAGTATGCTCTGTTTCTGTTGTGAGCCTTTAGGAATAGCGAGGGAACATTCAATCCTACCATTCAAAATCATGTGCAGAATGTGTTGGTGCGTGGTTGATCCTGCTAGGCCATGTTGCCGTTCAATGCCTGTCGAAATAGGTATAAAATCTGCCCGCTTTTTCCTCGATTTCAATCGTCTAATTTCAGTGATGATTTTCTTTTCAAGATCTATATCACCCATAGTGGTTTTGTTGTCGATAAAAGCAGCTGTGTTGTCACTTTTTGTTGCTGATAGAATCGACACGTCTGCATCCTCCGCCATCTCGTCATACTCGTCCAAGATAGGAAACAGATTTCAAAACTAACAATACATGCAACAACCCTCCACATATGAACTGAAATTAGGAGCCTTAGCAACCGAAGTCATCATGACCACAACAGCAAAAATGACTGCTAACAGCTAAGAAACCACTTTTGACAGGAGTTTCAAAACTAAGACAGCAGGTTAAGTTTCATTGGCTCGCATCAAGTTTTGAACATATGTTGTATCCATCTAGTTCCATTATTAATGCATAGGGAATTTTGCCAACGTTAAGAAGATTATGAAATAAAACCAAAGGTCAACATCTTTGCAACGCGTTGCTGCACTTGAAGGCAATGTAGAGATCATCCCGACTCAATCCAGGAGCTATATTGTCATTTGTTGGTACAGACCCTCTTTCCGGGAAATGACAAGGATAGCTTTGTGGCATTAAGGAAATTGACGTTGATAAAGGAAAATGCAGCTTCTGTAGTAATTTAAAAATAAGGACGATGAAAAAAGAGTTGCTACCGTAAATTTTCTGAGTATGTTATAGAAGACTATTCAAATATGATAACAAGTCCATTATGAAGAAAAATTGAGAGAATTTTCGATAATTTGGCACTACTATAGACAATTGTAATAAAATGTCACCTAAACTCGGGCCATCATCATATAAACTCATCTGAACGCCTATATACGTGCTTCTTTGAACATGTGATCATTTTGGATTATAGATAGGCTAGCTGTTAATTCTACCAGAAAATGAAAAAATCAATAGGTAAAGACAATGGGAAAATCCGCCAGTGAGAGTGTTAAAGTTAAATAATCTGCCAAAGAAGTGCTGTCAAACATCATAAAAAATCATATCAAAATGTCGATAAAAGAATGAAATAGGCAATTCCACCTGTCATTTTTTGAATAAATGCCGCATAGTTCTGAGAGAAACAAATATGTTGCTTTTTGCATACGAATAGATTGTGTAATGCAACCCGCGCATAGACCAGAAGAAAAACAATACAGAAAATGTTACGTATCTTTTGCTATGAAAAATAAGCGATAGTAACTCTTTTTGTCGTTATCCTCATTGTCAAATTAAGGAAAATTGTTCTCGGCTATAGATGCAGAAAACAAAACGATGATCCTGATAGGTAATACAAATTATAATCAAAATCAATCTATTCTGAATTCCATTTTGAGCAGCAAATATATGAATATAATAGAAGCTGTGGTACAGAAAGATGAGGTTCCCCATACTTCTAGGAATCTATCACGTTGCTACAATAGATCACTTTGCTGCAAGTCACCCAAATCACAGAATAGTGAAAAGGCAGAATGAAACTTAAGGCGGTGACATTGTTATTTTGTGGACGCAAGGAGAACAATAGAACCTGGTAAGCCTCGTTTAATAACAGCGTTCAGTCACAGAATAGAGTTTTAGTCAAAGTGGATACTGTGGACACACGAACAAAATAATAAAACGTAATTTGTTGTGCAGTTAGCATTAGACTTTTTCAATCGAAACATTTTGATATGAATTCAAATTCTTTAGGATGGCTTACGTAGGGACACTTTCAGATTTAATCGTTACTACGGTACAGCCCCCACTGTGACTGAAGCTTCTTCGGAGGCTAGAAAAATGCTTTAATACAGAAAGACTTAACTGTTCACTTAGATGTACATTTCTATATTTGAAATTTGTACTTTGATGTGAAATCTACGACTCTTGATACCAGTTTACTTTCGCTGGCCCGTTTCCACTACCGCCTTTCAGATTTGACTGCTACTGTTTCCACATAGCAAAAGCTAGGCCAGCGGATGTGACCTGCAGAAAGCCAATAGATATCAAATTGCAATTATATTTTGAAAAATCTCAATAGCGCACTGTTGCTTATTAACTGTTACTGGTAGGAATTGGATAGACACTGTAAAAACTGAGCCCTGGATTCGACTTTTGTTTATTGCTACTATTTATTGCAGAGCAGTAAGTTGATAATTTTAAATTTGAACACTTTCTTGCGACATAGTGGTATTTGAATGATGATTTTTAAAAGATCCTTATATAAATGCTTACTTCTCAAGAAGTTTAACCAAGTAAAACTGGAGATCATGTCGTGCATGAGTCAACAGAAAGAGTACCCTTCGCAGCAGAAAAAACAATTGGTCCAAAGAAGTGCCCGGTATACCAAAAATTGCCCTGGATTGGTAATGTACCATCAAAGTTTCATAATCAAATTAGTAAAGCCATTACATCTTGTTTCTATGTTGTGAAGCCCCGTGTGGTTTACAACACTAGAGTTATGCTACTATCTGCTAAAAAGATTGTGTTCCTACCTCTCAAAAAAGTTGTATTGTTTATGAATTTTCGTGCCGATGTGAAACTCAGTACCTAGGAGGCACTACACAGAGACTAGTAAACAGAATAAAAATTATGTTCCCACGAGCATCAGGAATAAAATTAATGCCGCAAGAGAGCAGCCACCTCGTATATGTAAAAAAATGCAAGTCTAAGGCAGCGTTTACACGGGGTCGACCGAATATTTGGTCGCTCATGTATTTGACCACATGTACCAATTGGCCACATGTATTTCACAGGTGGTAGATGAGCTTGCCTCATCGTCAGGGGAAGTACCACCTCTCTATCTATTGGTGCCTTTAGTGACTTTGTCTCTTTCAGCACTAGGATAGAGATTCCGGGTCTTTTGATTGGTATGGTAACTGTGATTAGTCGCAGTGGGAAGCTGTTGGGCTTATCTGATCCCTTGCTATGCCTGAGGGTACCGTTGGAAAAGGTCGACTACAGGCCTGCCACCAGATAGTACAGAGGCCCGAACCCATTGGTAGCGCTTTGGGAGGCTGCCTCATCAACTGGTGTATAATCTCGGGCTGCCTGCTAAGCCAGTTCGTGAATGGAGCCACTCCTAGCTCGCAGTTCCGGGGGAGCTTCTGAGGCCACAGGGTAGCTTTGGGACCTTTCATAGGCTCACTGACAAATGCTGCCTGTATCATTTTGACCGACCCCATCATCACTCACTCATTTTGTATTCATACTATGCCTCTCACTCACACAGATATCAGCTTTATTGCAGTTACGAATGTGGCACATTCTAAACTCTTTGCATCTCATTTTGCAATATTCGTAGACTATCCTCCAATCTTAACTCTGTACACCAATATCTCCAGTCTTCTAACCCTCATGCACTCGTCCTCGCCGTAACTAAAATCAAACCACTGGACCCAAATGACAAATGCCCTGGATATGAGCTTTTCTCCTCTTTCTTCCCAAATGGTGGTGTTTGTGCATATGCCTGCTCTGATGTACAAAGTTCTTTTCTACCTCAATTTAACCTCGTTAATCCTGGTTTTCAACTCATCTGGATTAAAATTTCCCTACCTCACACGTCAAAATTCAATTGCACCCTATACTCAACTAACCATGAACTTGTATTTGACCATCTATCTAAGACAATTGACACAATTACTCTTCAATCTCCACGCTCTGAAATCACAGTCCTTGGTGATTTTAATGTCTACAATCCGAACTGGCTTACCCACTCTCCACATATCATTAGCCCTGCTGGGCTTGATGCAGAGTCCTTTGCCATTGTGAATAACCTGTCTCAATTGATATCAGAACCAACACGTATCCCTGATCGCTCAGGGGACAAAGCTAATACACTCAATCTGTTTCTTACATCAAGCCCAGACATTTACTCTAACCCTATTCTAGATTTTCCTCTTGGTAACTCTGACCACTGCCTTATCACGTTACAGCATAACTTTGTCTCCCAACAGGATAGAACTTCCTCTTCTCAAAAAGTTTTCCACCATAGCAAAGCTAACCGGGAGTCTCTTTAGAACTTTTTCGCTGCTTATCCCATGTATTCTGACTTGTCTAACGATCCTTCCTCTTTTGTCACCTTCATCACTAACACATTTCAACTTGGTATGGATCTTTTTATTCCATCTTCCTATAAACCTAGCAAAAAGTCATCTCCAAAGTGGTTCACTTCACAATGTGCAAAAGCTGTCAAACATAAAACCACCAAGCAATGGAAACTACAGCAAACTCTACATTCAAGAGTGTTCTTTGTACAAGCTCGTAACCTATGCTCCAAAACCATCAATCGTGCCAAATCCTCTTTTTCAAACGCATCAACAATAAAATTGTTTCATGTCAAACAGGATCTTGCTCCTTCTGGTCCTTAGCCAAAGTTGTCTCACAAAACTTTTGCCACTCTTCTTTTCTACCTCTAAAAACAACTCTGGCTTATCTTCATGCACTCCTGCCTCTAAAAAGCTAACCTTTTCGCATCAAACTTTGCTTCCAATTCCAATCTTGATGACCATGACTTCCAACCTCCTCTCTACCCCACATCCACCATCACAATGTTCCCTATTAAGTTCTCTACACGCAAAGTCTGGAAAGTCCTTCTTCAGCTCAATACCTCCAAATCTAATGGGCATGATGGTATATCTGCTATAGTTCTAAAGTCCTGTGCCCCTGAACTCGCCCCTGAACTCGCCCCTGTTCTCAGCAAGCTTTTCCAACTTTCCTACAATCTTGGTATGTTCCCTTCCTCTTGGAAACTCGCCCACATGTTCCTTATCCTCAAAAAAGGTGACAAATCTGACCCTTCAAACTATCGCCTTATTGCAATCACTTCTCTCATCTCTAAGACTATGGAGACCATTGTCGCTAAACAACTACTTGCCTTCCTTGAAACAAAGAACCTTCTTTCTGATCCTCAATATGGGTTTCGACAAGCCAGATCTACCGGTGACCTTCTAGCCTATGCTGTTCATGCTTGGTCCTCTGCTCTAGAATCCTATGGTGAGAGTAGAATGACCTCTCTTGCTATTTCCAAGGCCTTTGATCGCGTCTGGCACAAAGGACTTCTTGCTAAACTGCCAATATTTGGTCTTCATCACACCCTCATTACATGGATTTCTGGCTTTCTATCTGATAGGTCAATTGCAATTAGGGTCGATGGCTACCTCTCTAATCCTCGTTCTATCAACTCAGGTGTACCTCAGGGCTCTGTTATCTTGCCTGTTCTGTTCATCCTCTTCATAAATGAACTGCTTTCCTCTACATCTTCCAGTATTTTCTCCTTTACTGATGACACTTATTTAAATTCATCCTTCTCATCCAATCCTCAACACCTTGCTTATTCTAATATTTCACCATATCGTAACACTTCAGCCTCACTTCTCACCAATGACTTGACAAATGTAGAAAAGTGGGGTATTGACAACCTTCTTAAGTTCAATGAAGAAAATACAAAACATGTTGTCATATCACGTAAACATCACCAAGACTTTCCCCTGTTTTCATGAACGGCCATAAACTGGACATTTCATCTTCTATCACTCAACGCAGCCTTTCTATTTCATCTAATCTCACTTGGAAACCCCATATTAATTCTATAGCAAAGCATGCAACTCAGAAACTTGGCTTTCTTTCTAGAGCCCGTAGTTATTTCTCACCTTCTCAACTACTAACTATGTACAAATCCTAGATTCGTCTTTCTCTGGAGTACTGCTCTCATGTCTGGGGTGGTGCCCCTAAATCTTCTCTCCATCTTCTTGACAGAGTCCAATCCAAAGTTATCCGTCTCATCAACAATCCAAACCTCACTAATTCTCTACAGTATAGTATCTCTCCCATCGTCGTCTTGTTGCAGATCTTTCCATTTTATACTGCTAATTTCACGGACATTGCTCTCAGGAAATCAAGAATATTATTCCTGATCCAGTGGGGCGTACTCGAACCACAGGAAGCTCTACCTATTCACCCTTTCCAAGTTACAATACTGAATCCAAGAACTCTTGCTCTCAAATTATCTTTCATTCCTAGAACTTCTCAACTGTGGAATTCATTGCCACCCACTACTTTCTCTGAATCCTACAATTTGTCATCTTTTAAATGTAACATCAACAAACCTGTTCTTGTCTCCCTTTCTACTTAAACTTCTCCTCATTTTCTCAGTTTTTCCTTTGTCGGGCTTTGTTATAGGCCCTATGGCTTTTCCCCGACATTACTTACTAAAAAAAACAAAAAAAAATTTGACCACTTAGGCGTAGCGTTCACACGGGACGGGATAACTGACCTTAAATTAGGTCACTTAGGCGTGCAAATATTCGGCCGCTTAGGAAAGTGACCTTCTTTGGAACTTGGCCGGTCAAGTTCGCGAACGACCCATTGAGAACAGCTTTGGCCGGCCGAATATTTGCACGGTACCACAAAGAGGGTGTCAACATGCAATTAAGAGGCCTCTAGTAAATGACAGATTCAAAAAAATGATTTTTCGCTCCAAGAAAATTACTATTAGCTTGCTATTTTACGTTTCTCAAACTTTGATGGATAATTAAAGCATGGGTGAATGATGTCGTACACTACTGTTCAAAAAGTGTAGGTATGCTTCGAAGTTTCGATGGCTGTTTATGATAAAGGCTTTAAGCTGCATGCATCTGATCCAATCTTACTAAATATGACAACAGGCAACTTCGATTGATTTTTCAAAAGACATTGTTTACGTTTCGAAGTTTTTCAGTTGCACCACTGTATTTGAAAAAAATTAACCATACAATTTTTCTAGGCTAAAAACAACACAATGGGAGTTTTCAAGCGTCATAAAATATCGTACGAGAAGCGTTTGGAAATTGTTTTTTACAAAAATAAAGACAAAAGCTATAACAAAATTACGACAACTGGGGCTTACTCAAAGAGTGAAGCCTCTACTGTGCGCAAAACGCTCTTGAAATCAAGAACTGTTAAACATCTACTATGGGTTGGTGAGTCAGTGAAGTTTTACGAAAATTTTTGAACGTCAAGCGACTTTGCCAGTTTTAGAGTCTCTAGCCGCTGATAAAAGCATAATTATGGACCCACATCAGAGACTCTAAAACTGGTAAAGTCGCTTGACGTTCACAAATTTTCGCAAACTTCACTGGCCTACCAACCCATAGTAGATGTTTAACAGTTCTTGATTTCAAGAACGTTTTACACACAGTACAAGCTGAACTCTTTGAGTATCCCCGAGTTGTCGTAATTTTGTTATAGCTTTGCTGATAAAAGCATAATTATGGACCCACATCAATTTGCACAATTACATATTTTTAGAAAGCAAAACGTGAAAGATAAAGTGTTTCTTAAACTCATTGGCATTTTCTACGATGTTTAGAAATGCACTAGTTAGAAATAAGACTCTGCACATCATAACAATTTTCCGTTGCCACAAGAACTAAGCCGACGCCATCATTCTTCTATCGAAGCGTACCAGCACTTTTTGGACAGTATTGTAGATTAATTTAAACTCTGATTTCGGTTTTGAATGTAATAGCAAATTTAGTAGGTATAGCCTCGATGGTTACAATACTCTCAGATAAATTCCATCATACGCTGTCGTCAGCCGAAATAAAATTCATTTCCCTTTCTTTTTCTTTTGCACGCCAGTTTCTCACGTTTGCACACTCGTCTGATTGAATGAGAGGAAGTAAGAAGGATGCTACTTTGTTTACAATAGGTTTGGCAGAATTCGTACTCTGCGCATGCCATGAACTTGAGTGGCCGGCCACGTGTAAGCGCAATGCCTAAGCGACCTTATTTTGGTCGGCTGCATAACTGACCTAATATTATGGCTTTGAGAACTGCTTGGACAACATGGCCCCAAATATGCATGCAGATGATACATGTGTGAGTGTCGCAGCAGAGAGCCTTAGTGAGCTAATAAATAATCCGAAAGATGAGCTGGAAAGTACATTGAACTGGATTAGAAAAAACAAACCTAGTTTAAATGCAAGCAAAAGTGAACCTGTGGTTTTGACCTAAGAATAACATTTAAGAGCATAGGTGATGATTTGCCAGATCTTGTCCTCAATAATAAAGTCATCAAAAGGGCCAACAAAACAAAATATTTGAGAACAAAAACCTTAGCTGGAAAGAGCAATATAAGACTGTTAAAAGTAAGTTAAAAGGGAGCAGAAGCTCCTTGAGAAAGTTGAAAAACATCCTTCCTGAGCAAAAAAATTGATTAAATCTACAAATCCCTCTTTGAAAGGAATCCATGCATGGCGATATAATTTGGGATGCTCTTTCCAGCACCAATATGTCCCAATTCCAGAGATTACAAACAAGGGCAAGGAAGCTTATATAAAGTGCCAAATATAACGATGGGTCGAGATGTAAATGTCTGTATGTAAAGTATCCAATCTCCTGCGATAAAGGAGCCATGAATTTCAAAAGAAGAACCACGACGAGAAACATGTCGTAGATCTCCTTTCTTCTTTACTTAATACGACATTCCAGAGTTCATCAGGATAGTTCGACATAGCCAAAGACGTAAACGATGTTAATTTAAGACATAAGCAGGAAGACTTTACCTAGGAAATATAGGACGTTTCGAGAAAGCATGTCTCATCCCCAGCTAATATAAGTGGCAATAAAGAGTTTTAAAGACAAAATTGGAAAAAAAGCAAGTGGGAAAAACAAGTGGGAAATCACAGAAAGTAAATTCACTGGAAGACAATCAAAGACAATCAATTCACTTCTCTGGTGTCAAAAATTGGAATGAAATTCCTGACAACATTCGAGAACGAATCACTCGTTCGTTTCAAAAAGGCTTTAGGAAGAGCCTTTAGAATTTACAAGGTTTAAACACAACCCCTTGGTAGAACAGTAATTTTGATTTATTTACTTTCCTTATTCCTCTTACTGTAACTATACCTTATTCTAATCTTGCTGAGCGGATGTACGTATTGAGATATTAATTGAACTTGAAGCTTTTGCTTTGAAATTATTCAATGCAGAAGTAGATATCCTTAATTCCAAAGATCTGATCGGGGCTCAAGCTGCCTTTGTCCGGTCTAAATCCACCCCTTGGTGAAATTCCACTTCTTAGTCAATTGTACAAAAACAATTGTCCAGCAGTGTCGTCTCCTCGCTAATTAATTGTTGAAAAATTTCCACGTCCCAGTCTTCTTAGAACTCTCTACTTTTTGGATCTTGCGTGAAAAATGTTCAAGCATGTTCACAACAGATAATTTCAAAAAATCTTCCTGTCTGTCATAAGCCTTTTTGTGCTTCTTACATTCTAACCAAAGCAGTTATTCACCCCTTCCCGCTGATTCCAACCCCTTGGTATTAACCTCTTTTAAAATTTCCGACCCCCTCCACATATTCTGATTCCCGAAACTTCTTTTTTCTTCCACTTGTAGGAATACTCACGGTTTTGAGCTTGAATCTCAAGGTTTTTCCATGTTAATATTTGAGGTTTCACAGCTTGAAGCTTTTAAAGGTTGGAAAGTCTGTGGTTGACTTGTAATGCAAGCCCTAGCTCCGAGCTGCTTGTAGGTCTTGGCCTTCCAATCGTTTCCAAACTTCTGCTCTGCTCAACAGGATGGAAAAATATTTGAAACAAACTGGCGGGTAGAATGCGCAACCTCTAAGTAGAACGCAACACTTGCTATGTTCGCACGAGAGTTTATATAAAGCATAGTTGAATGGTCATATGAGATTTCATTCCAGTAGGGTAATTGAGATTGCAGTGATGCTTAAGTGAACATATCCATTGTTTTTTTTCTAAATGGTTACAGTCTCATCGAAATTTTCGCACTCGACAACATTAGTACAATACTTTAGTAGTCATTGAAATGGAAACTTACAGCGGAGCAAAACTTGTGATCACTTTAGCAAATGCCTTTCACTAAAGCACATTTTCAGTGTTGATTCAGCCTTATTAGTTTCAGTTACATTATCCTAAATAACTTTTGTTATATAGAATGTTTAGTTCCTTCTCGTGAAGTAGTACAGATCTTGTGCTGGAACTTAGGATGTACCGATCAGGTGTTTTACCTCAATTAAAGTATGTGCATTCTACTCCAAATTTTGACATTTGCAAATAAACAGGATTATCATAGCTTTCTCAAACATTTTATACTACTCTATGGGTGGAGAAAAGTCTAGGAGAAATTGCAAAGCTTTGCTATTTGTAGCTAAAGTTAGGTCAAATTTGGAACATTTTCTATATGTGGCATATTGCAAAGAGGCTGCATAGTGACAACAGAAAATTGAGTTTTAATAAAAATTTAGACATTGGCCACAAAAAGGGATTGTCACTGCTAGGTTGTTAAAGCGTTGTACTTTATTGTATGGATAGTGGTAAGTTTGCAAAAAATTGCAAAACCTCACAATAGAGGATGTATAGACAGTTGCTCTCATGACTTCTCAGTGCTATCCATGCCTCTAAGCACACGCAGTTGAAATACCACCATGGCCAAATACTACCAAAGGGGTAGGCAGCTGGGGCTTAGGGGCTGGCCAGCCACCCCCAATGTTTCGCAAAATCATCAGTATTTTTGTATACAGGTATTTCTTCTATTCCATGTGCCACATATACTACCTCCTTGCCATACACTACATAAAGAGAATAGTTCAATTTGACCTAACTTAGATATACAAATAGCAAAGTTTTGCAATTTTTCCCAGATTTGCCACTATATATAAACTAAAGTACAATTCTTAAATACTCTAGCTGTGATAATCCCTTTTCGTGGCCAATGTTAAAATTTAGAGTAAAATTCAATTTTCTGTTGTCACTATGCAGCCTCCTTTCAATATGTCACATATAGAAGATATTTCAAATTTGAACTAGCTTCATATACAAGTAGCAAAGTTTTGCAATTTTTCCCAAACTTACCACCACCCATACAGTAGAGTACAATGCTTGAGCAACTTAGCTGTGGTAATCTCTTTTGTGGGTAATGTCAAGATTTTGATTAAAATTTAATTTTCTGCTGCCGCTATCAACCTCTTGCATACGTTACATATTGAAAGTATTGGAAATTTGACCAAAGTAGACCCAAACTTGCTTAGTCTTCATTGTAAATTTTAACAAAACTGTTACAGAAGGGTGTATTGCTAATTGTTTGAGAAAGGCTGCTTCAAGCATAATATTGGAGACTTCTGATTGATGACAAATAATTCTTTCTAATTACTCAATATTCTACTAAACACCAATTGTGGCAGGTGTGGAGAAGACTGGTAAGGAGCTTAGTTGCATGCCAATGTTAGAGTTGAGGAAAGAGAGTGCTGAGCAGCGATTTTGAAATTGAGTCACTAGAGACTGGAAAGAGAAAGGTAGTACATTCGACTAGTTTACCTCAATTTGCATTTGAAGCAATGCCAGTCGATGAAGAAGATCAGAAATTGTTAGGAGAAATTGACGATTCAGATTGAGAGACTTTTGTATACATATCTAAAGAACCTTTCGTTTACAATAGGGTCGAACAAGAACAAGAACAAGAACGATATAATTTACTACGAAATTGTAGGCAGCCGGACAGATATGGACTGCCAATTTCTGATTTTTAGAATAAGGCTATGATATAAAAAAAATTTACTATTTACTCATTTCGCTTTTTATGATAGTTTTAGGGAGGGAGAGTGTGGAGAGGCCTGGTAAGGAGCTTAGTTGCATGCCAATGTTAGAGTTGAGGAAAGAGAGTGCTAAGTAGACAAGATAGATTTATGATGTGTTTTGATGAGATTTTATGTTCATGAGACCATTGAGAGAACTGGATCGTAGTGAATCGATATATATATATATATATATATATATATATATATATATATATATATATATATATATATATATATATATTTGCATATAGTATATTGGCTACTTTGTTATGTTAACTTTCCGTGGCTTCGCCACACTGGCAATAAACAATGTTTGCAGTGAAGCCAATATTGAAATGAGTTAGTAAGTCTTGAGCAAAGTTGAAGAATTATGGAAATATGTTGAGGAGCTTCTTTGCATTCAAAGGGGCAATGGGCTGCCCCAAACTTTTTGGATTTAGCAAGGGGTCTTTTCTTCACAAAGTCCCCCAGGACTGAATTCCTGTTGCTGTAGCATGTCATCCATTTCTGAATCTGCGGTATATTCTCTACAAAAAGCATAGTGTGCATTTTTCGTGGATTGGACCTCTTGTCCTCAATAATTCCTATTTCAGCATGTGAAAGGTATTGATCATGTCAATTCTTCCAAAGGAGCAGATTTTGTAGTGCACACTGGAAGGGCACATCTGAAGGCATGTTTTCACTTGCACAGCTAGGTTTTTTTTCTCCCACACGTTCTAGATCTCATCGAAAAATCGCACACTCTGTAGTCTGTTCCGCAGATTCAGAAATGGAAGAATTCTGGTACCACGGTTAATACGGCATTGTGCAAGGGGGAAAAATGTAATGTAGAGTTGTTTTGGTTGGCTTTCTAAGCATCTAAGTCGCATTCCTAAATTTAAGATGTAAGCTCTAAATATCTGATATTCCATTTTCATGGATTTTGCAAGCTACTGTCATCTTCCCTTGCATTTTGAATCTCAAGATTACACATTGGCGTTCGCTGCCGCCATCACCATTATATTATCCATGCAAGCCGCTGCGCACTATTCGCGCATGTCCAATACATGTTCCATCCACTGATTTCAAAAGAAAGACTGGATCGAGCATTCCTATTGTCTCGGCTGAGATTTTTTGAAGCCCGCGGAATTCAATCGACGCCATCTTGGTCTACCTAGAGCTAGTTCCACTTCAGACAATTGGTGTTCATTTATGCGACTTGTAAGACCAAAATGCCAGGTTGCTGTGCGTATGGGTGCACAAAGCATAGTGATAAAAATTGTCAGCAGTCAGGTTCTTCAGTACAAGTAACATTTCACAGGTAAAAAAGACTTTATGCCACTTTAAAGTACACGTTCATCAATACGTTATGACCTCTAATAGCCATTACTTGTATTTACTAAAATTGTTTACTCCCACCAAAAACTTATTTCATTGATATCTCTCCAAATGTAATTTGGATGCATTATGGTAGCCACAATTGAGCATGTATCCTTGTACGAGAAAGACACCTGCTGATCACTAATTTGATGAAACTTTGTTATAAGGTTTCCGAAAGACCCTGAGCGACGTCGAAAATGGACTGCCAACCTCCGAAGGGTCAATTTCACACCTAGCAAATGCACTGTCATTTGCTCTGAGCATTTTCACAGCTCATGCTTTGATAGGACAGGCCTGACTGTCCGTCTAAGGACAAATGCAGAACCAACTATATTCAAATTTCCTGAACATCTAATAAAGGTAATACTTTTGAGACAGTACTTTCTTTTCCTATATTCCAGTGATTGCATGGAGGGGCTCAGCTTTCCATGCTAAAATAGATACAGCTCTTGGGGCTCAGCCCCCTCCGGCAAGCATACAGTATCATGACTGAATTCTTAACTTGCTCTGAGCTTCAAAGTTTTCATAAGAAAGTGATTATAATGAAAGTTAAATGAGCAGTATACAATATTTGCATGCAAATGTTTTACACTTTGTCTACTTACCACTGGATATACACAACAGGGACAGATACACCATTGACGTAAATCCAATAACATTTGCAGCAAATTGCATACAAAAGATAGAAGGGGTTCCTACTTTCTTACAATGATAACGATTCTTACAATACTGCTACTTTCCCAAAATCATTCAAAAGGGAGTTACACTAGAAAGTGTTACTTGTTGCATTCCTTTTATCCTCCATAGATAAATAATAAAAGAAAGGCCCCAGGATCTAGAGAAAGCACTGCGAATGAAACAGCAATACCAGAGCCCTCAAACTCAGTACAATCTGAACAGCTATCAAGCCCTGAGAATAAGATTAGAAGACTTATTTCAAATGAGCATGCATACAGCCTATCTCATTCTCCAAGGAAAATAAAGAAGAAATTAGATTATGCTTACACAAAACTTGATTTATTGAAAAAGAAACTTAAGGCTTCACAACAGAAAAGAAGACGATTACAAGCTAATGTCATATCATTAAAGTCAGTCATAAAATGCTTAAAGGAGAAGAGCTTAATTTGATCCAATTGTGAAAGCATTCTCCACGAGTCACTATCTGGAAGAGCCCTTGATCTCATGGAAAGAGTTGTCTCCAGAAAGAAATCAGATAAGAGATACAGGTATTCAGAGGAATTGCGTTCATTTGCTATCACATTACAATTTTATTCTAGTAAAGCATACAACTTTGTTAGGAAAACTCTAAATTTGGCACTACCACATCCAGCACAAATTAGGAAATGGTACAGTAAAGTTCCAGCTGAGCCAGAATTCACAGAGCCAGCTTTTGATTCACTTCAAGCTTCTGTCATTTCTGCAAGAGAAAAAGGCCACGAAGTTCTCTGCTCACTTATGATTGATGAAATGGCCATCCGCACACATGCAGAATGGGATGGGCAGAAATACCGTGGGTTTATAGATCTTGGCACTGGTGTAGATGATAATGACTCGCTTCCACTAGCTAAGGATGCACTTGTTTTCATGGTGGTTGCTGTAAATAGCACATGGAAAGTTCCATGTGCATATTTTCTAGTTAATGGCTTAAATGGTATAGAACGTGCAAATCTAATCAAGATATGTCTTAGAAAGCTATAGGAAGTTGGGGTTAAGGTTATCTCTTTAACATGTGATGGCCCTTCATGCCACTTCACTATGTTGTCAGAACTTGGATTCTCTTTCGTCATTAGCCTACGTCATTACGTAGTTGTACGAGAGAGAGCGCAGCGCAGGAGCCAACCAGTTGCGAAGCTCTTGATGCCGACCAGACCACGTTGTTTTTTTAGCTCGATTGTTCGTCTTCAAAATCGTGTAATCATCGGTACATCTGAGTTATCAGCTTGACGCCACACGTCTCTATCAACGAACAAGATCAGATAAGTTTAATTTTTGCTTTCTTTCTATTCTAGATTCCTTTCTTTAGGTTTACAATACTATAGTATTCCTAACGGTCTGTTTGCACTCCCAGATAGGCCGATATGGCCCTTATGGAAGATGAATCTGCAACGCCCAAAGAGGCTACTGTTGATCTCCCAACCTCGAATAGCGAAACGAATGAAGTTTCCTCCGATATCCTGCAAATGATAGCTTCTATGAAGGCCAACATGGACCATACCAATGATCTGTTAGCAGCCTTAATGGCCGAAAGGACTCGCCCACCAACATGGGCGCTTGATGAGAATGAAAATCCCCCTTTTCAGCGGTTTACATCTGCAAATGAATCTAAATCTGTAGCATCCATGAATGCAATACCTGTAGCTGCACAGACAGCAACTCTCCTAGCTGTATCGACAGCAAATCTCCCAGCTGCACAGACAGCAACTCTCGGAGCTGCACAGACAGCAACTTCCCAACCTGCTCGGACAGAACATACATTTGAGTCCACAGAGACATTCATATATCCAATGCAGAGATCTTCTGAAGAAGATGTCTTAAGTCTCTATGGGGGGAAGGAATTTGATGACCACCAGGATACTGACTTGGAAAGTGAGGCTGATAATGATTCCTTTCTTCAGGCTTTCAATGAGTCGCTATTGCCATCAGAGGACTATGGGCCCCCCATATCAGACCCATTGGCAAAAATTGTGAATGCAAAATTTTCTACTGAATTTGACAGTAACAAGCGTAAAGAAATTCTTGAAAAATATAGAATTCCAAAGAATTGTGACTCCCTCCTTGTTCCAAGGGTAAATCCAGAAATTTTGGCCAAGCTGCCTTCCAACAGTAAACGAGGAGATATACGAATGTCTTCTTTGCAAGACCCCATAGCCAGAGTAACTGGCGGTATCTCATGTATTATTGATACATTGTTGCAAGCTAGGGAGAAGAAATGTCAGGTTGATTTTAAGAGCAGTATAGCACAGCTCTTGGATTGTACTGTTCTATTAGGGCATGTTAGCCAAGAAATGTCTTTCAAACGTAGAGACTCTCTTCGCCCACATCTAAGTAATGATTTTAGGCAGGCTTGCTCTAGGAATATGAAACCAGGAAAGATGCTTTTTGGTGATGATCTCCCCAAAACTATTGAGGCCTTGAAGGCTACAAATAGAGTTATTACCAATGTTGTTTTCAATGCCAGTGGTGCCCGACAGAGTCAGCGGTCCTTGGCACCACTGGGATATCTCAATAATACCATGTATAAAGCATATTATCCCAGCCGGGGTGGATACTTAAACAGATCAAAATCTTTTTTAGGGGCAAGGGGGAGGATGCCATCATATCCTTCCCGACAAGCTCATGCGCCAAGACCACACCCACAGTACCAACAACAACGAAAGTTTACCAAGTCTTAGAACTCTGCAAGCAGCAGGTATTACCTTTTGATCAACAAGTTGTTGAGATGCTTAATAACTACTTCAACTACAAAGTTGCAAACTTTAAAGCAGGTCAAATATCAACCCATTATGACTTATGGTGCACCATTACCTCAGACCATGTAATTCTTGCAATAATAAGTGGCGAAAGAGTTGAGTTAATTGTCAATGTGCCACACCAAAAAAGCTATCCAATCAATTCTATAAATAAGGAGCATGTGATTCAAGTTGAAAATGAGATCCAGAAGTTATTATACAAGGGTGTTATTGTTAATAGCTATCATGAACAAGGTGAATACATCTCACCCATCCTTTCAGTGCCAAAGAGTGATGGCAGCATTCGCTTAATCTTAAATTTAAAGCAATTTAATGAGTGTGTAAAGTTTACACATTTTAAAATGGAGAGCATCCATACAATATTAGAGCTGGTTACACCAGGTTGTTGGATGGCCTCGATTGACTTGAAAGATGCATATTACAGTGTCAAGATACATCCTCAATCTCAAAAATATTAAAAATTTTTCTATAAGAATCAGCTCTTTATGTACACTGCCTATCCCAATGGACTTTCAAGCTGCCCCCGAAAATTTACCAAATTGATTAAGCCACTCTTATCAGAATTGCACCTAAAAGGCCATATTGTTGCTGGCTATATTGATGATTTTCTTATCTACAAAGTGATTCATACAATAGCTGTATAGAAAATGTGATTGATACAATCTTAATGTTTGACCAGTTTGGATTTGTTGTCCACCCTGAGAAGTCTGTTTTCACCCCAAAGCAACAAATTGTCTTCCTAGGTTTTGTAATTAACTCAGTAACTATGAAGGTTTACCTGAAAAAGGACAACAAATCTAAACTTAAAGACCATCTCTTGTTTGCTCTACAAAATCAAGGTAAACTGACAATTAAATATGTAGCAAAAAATAATTGGCTACATTGTATCCAGCCTACCTGCTGTTCAGTTTGGAGCTTTGTATTACAGATCAATTGAAAGGGACAAGATTAGGGCACTTGCTGTCAGCAAGGGAAACTTTGAGGCAAAAATTTCTCTGTCTGTTAAGGCACAACATGAAGTGAAATGATGGATTGACAATGTTGATCAATCATTTAACGTGATAAGGAAACCTGCAATTCAGTTAACTATGTATTCTGATGCTTCATTGAAAGGATGGGGTGGAGTATTGGGTAAAGTTTCTACTGGTGGACAATGGTCTGCAGATGAATTTGTTCATAATATCAATTACCTTGAGTTGCGTGCAGCTTTTCTTGTAATCAAGACATTCATTAAAGAGATTGCAAACATGCATGTTAAAATTATGATTGATAATACATCTGCTGTTAGCATTATTAATAATATGGGTACATGTAAGAGTGAGATTTGCAATGACATTGTAGTAGCATTATGGGAACTTTGTATTGACCATAATACTTTAGTCACTGCAGCACACATTGCTGGTGTGTGTAATACTGTAGCAGACAAGGAATCTCGCAATTTTCATATTCAGCACACTGAATGGAAGTTAGACTCTTTGCTTCTCCACAAGGCCCTAAATGAGCTTGAATTTGCCCCAGAAATAGACTTATTTGCTTCACGCATAAACAATCAGTTTGCCACATATTGTTCTTATAGACCTGATCCAGGCGCCACATTTGTGGATGCTTTTTCAATCTCTTGAGCTGATTTTCGTTTTTATTGCTTCCCTCCATTTAATTGCATACTCAGAGTACTGCAGAAGGTCAAGCAAGACAAAGCAACTGGAGTGATTGTGGTGCAACAGTGGCCAACACAAACCTGGTACTCAGTCCTAATGACTATGCTAGTGCTACCACCCATACTTCTCAAACCATCCCCAAAACTATTAACCCTACCAACGCAGCCATTGGAGAAACATCCCTTGCACAAGAAAACAGTGTATCTTGTATGTCTGCTATCAGGAGAAAACTCTCTGAGCAAGGGCACTCTAACCTAACAATAGACATAATTCTAGCTTCTTGGCGTGACTCCACCAAGAGCCAATATCAGTCTAGTTTAAACAAGTGGCTAGACTTTTGCATTAAAAAAGATATTGATATTATCTCCCCATCAGTAGCTGAAGCTATGGCTTTTCTCACATTTTTGTATGAAAGTAATCTATCATACAGCTCCATTA
>WIPJ01067801.1:121646-167198 GCA_018155075.1 Cassiopea andromeda
TGACTGCAAGATATATCTTTCTTGCAAGGAATACAGCGGAACTTTCCCTTGCCATTGGCTGCTGTAACAGGATATTTCTTGGACCAGTCAGGATTGTAAGATGCTGAGTACTTCGCTGCACCATCATATTTCCTTGTTTTTTTGGCGTCAGTGTCACTACCAGAGTCGTTGTCTAGCTCTAGGATGTGGATGGAATTTGTTCATTTGGCAGCCATTTTATCATAGAAATGATATGAATCTCTCGTTTGCATGCAAACATTAGGAGCGAAGCGAGACAGGGGGCCGAGGGAGTTATTCTAAGCCAACCAGCGATGTCAGCAGCGCTGTCAATTCAAGAACGATAACACAGAAGAGGGAAATTTTACATAAAATCATGCATAAAATTTGCAGGGGAAAAGCTAAATAAAATCTAAACATCTTGAAAATCGCTGCATTGGTAAATTGAAAATAAGTTTTTGAAAAACCGTGTGAGATGAACACAAATTCGTGTGAACGTGAGATTGAGGCCAAAACCGTGAGACACACGGCAAAACCGTGAGAGTTGGCAGGTCTGAAACTTGCTGAAATACATTCAAAAATACAAAGATATAAAGCTGCAGATCGTACATTTGATTTCTACCATGCACCTGCGCATTTTTTATGGACAATTAGCGAATGGAGTTATGGACCGGTGACGGGGATGAATAACCACAGAGTTGAATTTAGGCTTCATATTCATATTAACTTAGTGTAACACAAATAACCCATCAGCAACATTTGCATAAACTATTTAATTTATCACACTAGTCTAGTATAAAGCTTTCATTAAGACAGGAAAAATTACGATGAAAGGCTGTTTTTCCAGATTGTCATGTTTGATTTATTTTCACCTGTTGAAATGCATTTTTAATTAGATGTAGCCTAGCATGGGAAGTTCCTTTAATGCTTGAGGAGATTTGCTCCAGGTTTTAAGAGCTAAGTATGAAAATCCTTTCTTAGCATATTCTAGATTATACTTAAAGGGTGGTCAACAAACCCTGGAAACCCAGGAAGACCCTGAAAAGCCCTGGATTTTCTTTGCCCCTGGAAAAATACTCTGGAAAATCCTGAAATTACAACCCATCCCTGAAAAATTATGTTCTGAAGCAGATTTCCCGCCTTCAAATTTTTGGCCTGGCAGTACTGTGACATTCTTGATTTGGGGTAAACTGTGCGACACCTCCAATATATTCCCTCCTTTTGGTAAATCCTGCAATAGTTTTTTACCATTTGGTAGAATCTCCAATATTTTCTTACCATTCAGTAAATTCTGTAATATTGTTGTAGAATTTGATAAATTATGCAATGGTTTATGCACAGTGGCAGCCTGGCAGGGGGTCAAGCTCTGTGGCCACCCAGCAAAGTGGTGTGAAAGTGCACTGGAGGAGGAAACAGAGCACCAAAGCCGATAAATAGTACTTTAATTAGCCATAACCGAAAGAGGAATGGAACTAAGCAGATACCAGCTACACAGGGAAATGGAGTTAGGTGTGATGCCATTTCAAGAGCAGCTGCAATAAGAATTTTATGGTTATATTTCATCGTGTCTCAAACTATATTCTAAATTACTTGTAAATTTCTCTGCAACTAGGGTACCAAGCTGTAGTGCCTAGTAAATTCATCATGTAAAGTATTCATTGAAGGAGAGCCCCTGGTCCTGTAATCGATCTTGTATCTGGCAAAACAGATATGGCAAAATTTCTTACATTTCTGTTTATTGTTAAATAAAACAGGGGAATCTCTATGAATGTAAAGAAATTCATTCACAAGCATGAATTCCAAAACCTGGCAATGATGCACTGATGAATACAAAAGAGGTACTTTTCACAAATATGAAGAGGTATCAGTTGAGATATGGTGTAATGTACTGAACCACCAAATTAAAAAAAAGTCAGAGGAGTACATCTATTCCTTCTCTGACTAGAGACCAATCATGCATGATGCTTGTCATGCATGCCAAAACGACATTTTTCAACATCTAGAAAGTGTGAGCTCAAAAATGCTTTTCGCTCACTCTGCTCGTGCATTTGATGCCTCCTTCTTCTATAGATAATACTCTTAACTTATAGCCTTTAAAATTGTTCATGCAGTCAAAAGAGCATTAGTATTTAACGTCATTTAGGGTATTTCCATTTGTTTTCTGGTACACGACATGCTGTTGGCCATCTCTCCCAGAAAGAACCAGCCACTGCCACTGTTCGAACCATTCGTTAAACTTTAAAACTTCAACTGGCTGTATCCCCTCCCCAATATTCATCTCTAAGTTCATCCCTGCATGAGATGGGCTTTTTCCTTCTAGCAATGGTGTTCAGCCTTTCAAGGTTAATGATTAAATAAATATGTTCCATTCTGCAAAAGGGCATTTTCCGGCGTTCTAAAGGGCACTACCTAAAAATATTGTTCTGGGGGCAAGACCCCAGACCCATTTTCCAGTGAGTACCTGCGGACAAAAAGGAAACTACAGTTTGATTTTTTACCACAAATATTTCACATGTAAAAGCATTCAGCTTTTAGCTGGATTTCTTCATCTGTGCCCCCTCAGTGCAGCTAACTATATTATTTTTGTTTGGTACCTTCTCATTAGGATTAAGGAAAATATGGTCTTTTTGCACACTGGGTCAGGGAAGAAAGTATCAGTGGTTACCCAGAAAGTCAGTGAAAGTCTGGGAATTGTATTCTTATTTGTTGTGTGGCAAACAGTCTGGATTTGCAACAATTGAAACAAAATTTAAAGTAAAATGCAGAATGGAATGTGGATGGGTGAAAGCACAAATTCCCCTTGAGACCCCATGAAATTTGGCAGAAAATACCCTGAAAATCTCTGGAAAAATATTTCATTTTGCTGTTGGCCACCCTGTACTTAGGAATCAGGAAATTTCTGCTGAATTGTATATTGTATCTGGAGTGGTAGGACCTTTGGTGGAATTTGTTCCCTATATTTTCTGGACAGAGCTTGTTAAAGACCCTGTAAACAATAGTGGGATTATCAAATGCAATAAGTTCTTTAATTGCTAGGAAATTGGGTGTCATGTTGTCTTTTATCCTACATGTATGAATCATAGAAACAGCTCTGACTTCGAGATGAAAGACATTCTGTTTTTGAGTTGATGTATGACTTTCAGCTAGGGCTAATTATATATTGCTTAATGAGTACTGAAGGAGAATGCTTTTCAGCCTTTTTAGAGAATCAAGACCAGCAGGACCTTCTGGATTAGATTTTCAGCATTAGTAGATTATAGATTATACTATGACTGTACTTATGGTCATACGAGTATCATAAGTGTAGAGCCCTGCTTTAGAGTCTATCAGAAATTTTTCAAAGTCATTCAAGTATTTTCTAGAGAGAAGGGGGCAAGACATGAGCCTTGTGGGGGTAGCATAAGTTACAGTTCAAGTCCTCAACTCAGAGTCATTTGCTGCAAAGAACTGTTTTCTATTTTTGAGATATGATTGCAGCCAGTGCCTCACAATATCTTGAATGATGTACCCTCAGGTGCCTAATAAATGCCCCCTCCTGCATTCTAATTTGTTCTTCGTATATTTGATCCTCATCTTATTTCCTTTCTTTGTTTGGTCTGATGCTTTATGACAATCTCTTTTTGTTCTTTCCATCAGTTTATAGTCATTTTAAGCTGTTTCTCAAATTTTGAAAAATGTCTTAACAGGATTGTAAAGTGATGGAAAGAACAAGAACAGATTTAGTAAATGGGGGGGGGCATTTATTACATTTTGGAATTATTTCTGACCCTCCAGTCTGTTAGGACCCCGCCAATTTATTTGGCACTTGACAGTATTTCCTCAACTCTCCTATCAAAATTGCATGTTCAACGGTGAACAACACCATTTTGGAGTTGAAAAATATTGGTAAATTATGTTGCTTGTTGTTAATATCTTCAGACTAGTTATTGGTACTATCAATCAATGATGGTAGTGCCATTCCATTTTGCATCAAGATCATACAAATGAAAAGGAATTTGATTAAAAGTGCCTCCCTTTCTTGAGGAAGGGAGACATGAGGGGGCTATTGTGTCTACAATACTTGCCAAAAGTCCCTCAGGGTTTATACGGTCAGGGGAAGTCAGGGGGAAAGGGTCTTTTTTGCTTTGGTCAGGGAAAGTCAGGGGAAAGTCAGGGAAGCTTGCAGTGGTCAGGGGCAAAATTGCATTTTCATTCTGCAGGTCAGGGAAATCTTTCATTTTTCAGCATCAAAGAAATATATGCAACACTTTAATAACTAGGTAAGAAAATGTGATAGTAAGTTATAGGTTAGAATGTTCTATCGTTTTCATCAAACTTAGGATTTAAGAAGCAAGTAGAAAAATCAAACAAATAAAAAGAAATTTCAAAAATTAAAACTGCGTGACTGTATCAATGTGAACAAAAGGAATAGTGTTAATCACATTTTACGTAACCTTTTTTCGTTTCTCTTTAAGAATTTCAAGTGAATTCTTCAAATTTTTTTGTATAAAGTTTCTAAAATATCTTCATATTGCTAAATTGAAAAAAAAATATTTTGCTATTCTTTTACTTGCATCATTATTAATTCAATCAGGTCAGGGGAAAAATTCGCTTTTTCAGAAGAGGTCAGGGAAAAACATTTAGGTTTTAGGGAAATAGGTCAGGGAAAATTTGTGCTTTTGAAGCAAAAGTCGGGATTTTTTTCAGAAAGTCCGTATAAACCCTGTCCCTGGGACATTTTCAAAACATTATGAAAAACCATAGCTTTCTCAGCATTTCAACCATCACGCCTTGATGCAAACCCCCTTCCCCCTAAAACAATGTTGGTCTGTTCCTGAGACACTTGGCGTTATTGTACATGAAAAATTTTTCTGTTACCGCATGTACTTCTCTCAGTAACCAACATTGTTTAGGGGGAGGAGGGGTGGTGAATGCTTGGTCCAGATTAAAAATATACAAAGTGCCCCAGGACTTTTGATGAGTATTGTCTGGTATTGAAAATAATTCTGTAGCAATTGAGAATTTGCAATGGGGCAAAGCAATTGGTAGATAGTTATTCATGAAAGTTTGGTTGTATACATGAAAACATTAGGATGAAACTGGAGTCTGGGGGCTTGTCCCTAGAATAGTTTTTTGATGTAATGCCTTCTAGAATGTGGGAGAATGCCCTTTTTTGCAAGATAGAACATAGAATTTTGTCATAGCTAATGGTATTCAGAGAAGGAGAAATCAATTCATTGAATTCATAGACCTGGTTTCATCCAATTTTGAGAACTTGGAATGAGAAATATAGGGGGTCATCCCCATAGTATTTATGCAGAAATTTCAAGAATTTTGACCCCCTTGCCCATAAAAATGTTTTTTAAACCTCTCCTCCTTCTTGTGTATGTACTGTGTGGATGGCCCTTAGAAAACAATAGAAATATTCACAGACCTGTCTTTTGCGTTATGGTGTCCCTATTCTAAAGCCAACAGCAGAACAATTTCATGCCAGTTTGCCAAAGAAAAGCCTTAGATTTTGCTGGATATGCCCAACATACATTGGAGTGTGGCTATTGTATTCTACCTGTATCTGTTCAAAACTATAGCAGCCATTAATGCTTTTTTATGAACAGACCTGTGTAAATTTCCTTTAAAAGTTGTCTAAATGAATTACAGTTGCTTGCATTGAAAAGTAATATAAATAAAATACAGATAACTTTTCTGGAAGGCAATTAGATTGCATTGCAACTTACTTTGATAGGCACTATTGTAGGTAAGCAAAGGGTGGCTATGAAAATCAATTTTTGAAAGAAGCAATATAGGGAAAGGTATCATTATGAAGCCATTTTTGGAAGGATGTGCTGTGATCTTCTTGTGTCGTTCGTGTGGAGAGTGAGGGAATAAAAGGAACGACCGTTTTCGAATCACAGAGAATACAACTGAAAACATCAAGTAACAAAACAAACAAAGTATAACAAAACCCAGGGGTATTGACCATATTGTTCATAGCTGATCACTACATCTCTCCCCCTTTTATGACAAAACAAAGTCATGAAATATTGTTTAAAGTCACATGTTGTCCATAGAACTGAGTTTGAGTCTTCATTCTTGTTGACCTATGTATTGGCTGTTTCTGTGCTTTTTGTTCATCTAGCACAGTTTGCCTCATATATTCCTATTTGCCTCATATATATTTGCAACTCTTTGCCATTGAATGGGGGTCCATTATCTGTTGTGACCTTCTCTGGAACACCGTGTCTAGCAAAGATTATGTCCATCTTGGGGATTACCTCTAGTGCTGCAGTTGATTTAATGATCTCCATTTGTGGGTAGCAAGAATAAACATCAATAACCACAAGTACGTAATGACCTGATGGAAATGGTCCGCAGAAATCGATTTTTATTTCATTCCATGCGTGCGAAGGCATTGGCATAGACTGCAATGGTTCTGGAGGATTAGGGTCTGATATGGCTTGGCATGCTATATATTTGTTTATCTCTTCCTTTACAAGTGTTCCTAAAGCTGGGAACCAAACACATTCACGAAGAAGTGCAGTTGTTTTTGCTTCACCTTGATGCCCTTCATGGGCAAGTTTGACTGCCGGAGCTTGAAGTGATGTTGGTAAAATTATTCGGGATCCTCAGAGAAGTATGCAATTATTGTCATCTATTGTGATTTCATGTCTGACCTGTTTGTAATCTTTCACACTGTCAGTATTCCAATATCCAGAATGAATAGCCGCTCTTACCGCACAAAGCTTACGATCTTTGTGTCTCAATTGCAACTTCCTTCAATATCATAATCTGTGGGACTGCTGCATGTGCTAAAAAATTAACATATTCCTCTGCTTCATTTTGGATGAAGTATGTAACTCAGGCAGATGGCGGGAAAGGAAGTCAGCTGGATTTTCGGCACCACTTTTATAGATAGCTTTGAAGTCATATTCTTGTAATCTCAGCATCCACCATTCAATTCTCGCTGGCGATCTGGGCACTGGATTCGAGTATATCAGCTCAAGTGGTTTGTGGTCTGTTTGTAATACAAACGGAGCTCCATATGCATATAAATGAAAGTGTTCTATGCCCCAAACAATTGCTAGTGCCTCTTTCTCCGTTTGTGAGTAAGTTTGTTCTGTGGGCGTTAAAGACCTACTAGCATATGCAATAATCTGCAGTTTGTTCGATCCTTGTTTTGATTGAGAAAGTATGGCAGGCAGGCCTACTGGACTTGCATCAACTAAGATAGCAGTTTCCTTTTTGGTATCAAAGTAGCTCATAACTAAGCTATTGAGTAAGGCAGTTTTGAGCTTTTGGTTACGCTTGTTCTTGTTCTGCACCCCAACTGAACGTTACATCTTTGTGGGTGAGTCTTCTCAACGGCTCTGTTAAAGTAGCATAATCATGTATATACTGAGAACTGTAATTGGACATTCCAAGAAGACTGTGAAGTTCACTTACATTTGTTGGTTGAGCAGTGTTTACAAATGCAGCTACTTTCTTTGGGTCCGGTTTTGTTCCTTCTTGGGTAAACTGGAAACCAAAAAATTCCAAGTTCCATTTTAGGAATTTACACTTTCCCAGATTTAATGTCAGCCCATGTTCTTGCAGCCGATTAAAACAAGCTTCTAAAGCCTGATTGTGTTCTTCATAAGAAGGAGCAAAGACTAAAATATCATCTGCCAGGTTACACACCCCTGGAATTCCTTGTAACAGCTGTTGCAAAGTGTGCTGGAAGACTTCTGCAGCCGAATTTGTGCCATAGTTTAAACGTTTATACCTATATAAATCCATGTGTGTGGCAAAGGTCGTGATATGTCGGCTTTTGGCATGTAAGGACAGTTGATGGTATGGTTGAGCCATGTCTAGTTTTGAAAAGTACTGAGCTCCATTGAGTGCATGGGAAATATCTTTCACTATTGGAATTGGATGTCTAATCCTTGTAATGGTAGTGTTTGCAGCTCGCATGTCAACACATATCCGTATTGTATTTTCCTTTTTAGGCACTACAACAATTGGAAATACCCAGTCGGTTTGTTCATTCTCAGGGACCTTTTATATGATGTCTTGTGCTTCCAATTTCTTAAGCTCTAATTCCACTTTTTTCCTGAGATGGAAAGGTATTCATTGTTGTTGTTGGGCCACTGGTAGAGGATTTTTATCAATACACAATTCTATTTCCTTGCTTTGCAGTTTGCCAAGTCCTTGAAATAGTCGGTTATACTTGGTGAGCATTCTAGTAATTTTTGGATCTCGGGGGTCCTTTAATTCTTTTAGCTCCTGGTCCGGCAATTTTGTGGTTCGAGCTTTACTTTCCTGTACAACATTCAAATGGAATTTGACAAGTCCCAAATCTTGTGCAGTTTCGGCACTGAGTAGGCATCCCCCGTCTTTCTCTGTGACATATATTGTTGCGATTGTAAACTGCCGTCCGGGTTCTATGATGGTTTCAAACTTTCCCTTCATCTTGACAGGTTCCTTAGAGTTGAACGGAAATGCTTGGATAGTCGTTCTCTTTAATGTGATACCTTTGAGCTTTTGGAAAGTTTCATAACCGCTAGCATTGATGGATGACCCAGTATCTACCAAAAAACGCATGTTGATTCCATTGACGAAAATATTTACTTTGGGGTGTTTCTTTTCCCCATGACTGACTGTATAAAAATGGCCTTGTTCGCACTTTGAATCACTGTTACTAGTCAGGGTAAGTGGCTTTACGGGAGCTTGGTTATCGTTAGATCTCTTTTTTGAGCGACATTGCTTGGCAAAATGGTTCAGCTTACCACATGCCCGGCATGTTTTCTCTTGTGCAGGGCAGGCAGTTTTGGTGTGGGGCCACTCTCCACCACAATTTCGCTAAGTCTGGGCGGTTTTCTTAGAGGAGTTTCCCCTTTGTTTACCCCTGTTGCACACGAAATTGACCTCCTGACGGTGTTCCTGGGATTTGTTTTCGATATGAGAAGCTTGAAACTTGCTCATTTCTTCCTGGCGTCCTGCTAGTAAGAGATCACTGAGTTTAATTGTGGGGTTCTTTAGGGCATGCTTTCAGAGGTGACTCGATGTACCGTGTAACACAATCTGCAAAAGAATTTCGAAATCAGCATCAGAAAAATCACAGGTGTCAGCAAATCCACATAACCGAGTGTGGTATCGATCATTAGATTCGTTGGGTTCTTGAAAAGCCTGTCGAAATGTGTAAACTTCGTACAAGTGATTGTGTTGTAGCTCGAAATAATTATTCAACTTCGTTAAAGCAGTAGTAACATCAGCTTCGTCTTCTGTATCAGGTAGATGTCGGAATATCTCTCGCACCCGTGGGCCAGCTAAGTAAAGTAGCAAAGCACGTTTGTGTGTGTCGTCAGTAATGGCATTCGCAACCAAATAGGTCGTAAAATCAGAAACCCAGGTCTTCCATCGAGGAGCGAGACTTGCACCAGCCGTAGCATCTGGATCAAGAGGTGGGTGGGCAACTACACCAGCCATCCTCGTAGCCAATGTTGTGATCTTCTTGTGTCGTTCGTGTGGAGAATGAGAGAATAAAAGAAACGACCGTTTTCGAATCACAGAGAATACAACTGAAAACATCAAGTAACAAAACAAACAAAGTATAGCAAAACCCGGGGGTATTGTCCATATTGTTCATAGCTGATCACTACAGGATGGAAGCTAACTGGGCAACTCATGATAATCATTATTATTTTATGGTGTTATATCTGTTTTGCATGCTGGCCAGTGTTGGACAACTCATTAAAATTGACTTCCAGGACTATCCTTTGCCAAGTCTCTGGTGATACCTTTTTGCTTTCAGATCTGACTTGATTACTTCCTTCCATTATTTTTTTGGTCTCCTTTAGACAGGATCACTTTTATTCTGCACTGATGCTGGCCATTTAGCATATCTGATCACATGTGCATGTACCCACATGTGTAAGTCATATTGCATGTTCAATTGATTGCATTCACAAATAAATGTTCTTGAACATCTAGTACCTTCAAATTCTAATTTCGTCATTTGAAAAAGTAATTGACTTTATCTTGACTACATGCCTTACACTCGAGCATATTGACCACAATCATCACTTGTGACCAACTTTCAGGAGCACTGTTTAGTGTGATGATAAAGAATTGCCTTTATACTGATTGCTTAAACTATCGTAGTTTCATTGGTTGAATGACTGTTTTGATAAATGTTACCTTTGTTGCACTCTGCACTTCTGTTCATTGTTTCTTGATTGGATCTGAGTTTTCTTATGTAGAGTTTTTCTTAGCAGTAGGATTGCACATGGTTCTGCATGTATCATCCACTCATGCTAATTACAACATGTGCAGTATTTTCATAATGACAAGGCCTTAACAGGGGTTTTTTCAGGAAAGGTTGGGGAAAATGTAGATTTTCACAGAAAAAGGTTAGGGAAAATTTGCACTTTGTTGTGAAAATTCAGGGGAATTTTTTCAGAAATGCATGTGGTTCAAAGTGGTAAAGCCATAATAAAGCTGTGATTATAGACTAGTGTGGCAATTCTAAAGATTTAAATTGTATTGTTCTGTTACACCACTGATGAAGCACTATTCAAGGCCTGACTGGAGGATTTTCACCAAATCAATTTTTGTTGACCATTCAGCAAATTTGTGTATCTGGCAGTAAAGCAGTATGTTCATGCCCACTAGAAAATGCGCTCAGAGCAATCCATGCTATGCAGTGCTTCCACTTGGAAGGAAATTTCCTTTTTTAAGGAAATTTCAACCTTCAGAAGGAAATCAGAAGGAAATCGAATTTAGAAGGAAAGAAAAGGAAATATGAGTAAAATATAAGGAATATTAAGGAAATTCGAAAATTCGCTCCAAAAAGGAGAAAAATATAGTTTTTAATTAGTTTTTGTAAACAACTGCCCGCTAGAATTGTAAAAACTAGCTTCCAGAATGAATGAACTGTATTACATAATGACCTAAAGTGACATGCTTTTTAGTCTCTATTGATAATTCGCGATATTTTCTTCATGAATCACACTATGTGTTACATGTTATAAAACGAGTTGCCATAAAGGATTTATATTACGGAGCTAAAAGTATGGCGAACTGACTTGATGGTACTAGTGAATGGTTGCGACAGGTTTTATTACTTTTACATATTGCAATTGAAATTAAGTAGCAAATGGATGGATTAGAATGTGAAGAAGGATCTTCGTTTCCAGAAGATGAAAGCAATGAAAATATCATCAATAGTAAACTAACTTCAGTAGAAAGATGTGCACCTCCAACCAAAAGGAAAAAGAAACAGCAAACATTTTGTCAAAGCTGGTGAACTGTTCCTGAATCCTTAACTAATTTTAACTAATTTTAGGATAAATTTGTTGACCTCAAGGTGAAAGGAAATTGGAAGGAAATTTCGAAATTTTGGGAAGGAAATTTAAGGAAATAATGTCAAAGCTGGAAGGAAATTTTATTTTTCAAAGTGGAAGCACTGATGTTATGAGACATGTGTGATCACACATGCACGTATCCATACATGTGCAAAGTCCCGTGCACCAGAGAAAAATCACCCATGCCAACATCATTGTCAACCATACAATCGCAAATGCCAAATAAGGACTTCATTGTTGCAACCGCAGATCTAGTGACTGTCACCTTTGCTTTCATGACTCTGCTTTATCCTGTTTTATTATAATTGATACATTTGAAATGCTTCAGCAGCAAGGAACTGTATTTTGGATACATAAATTTTGGATTGCACATGCTATTCCAAATAAGTAAGAGAAATTACTTGTGCCGACACGGGCACACATGTAAATTGGTAATCATGCACTTATGTTTTCTGGACATGGACTGTCAGTGGTACATTTGCTTTTCATTTTTGCATTATTGCTAATTAGGTGAAAATACCGTTTTTGAACATGTGAATGTCAACATCATACCTTTTTGTAAACAATTTTGAATGTAGCAAAGAGAAATTAAAGTTATGTGTTTTTCATCCTTACTAGAAGAATATGCATTATGGAGGCTGTACATTTTTACTTCAGAATGAGCGCATTAATTTTTCCAGAAGCAACTTCATGCTTTTTTGGTACCAAATCTGTTTCACCGCTTCAGGAATACCTCCATGCAGATCTTAATAGTGCTGTTAAAAGTAGTTGCGAAGAGTGCAATAGAGTTGCTTTGTAAGTTGTTTCAGGTTACTCTCTTGCTTCTATTGGTAGTTGTTGTGCTGTTGTGGCCCAGCTTCTTGTGGTTTATGCTGCAAATGCTGTCCAGCTTGTAAAAATTCAACTTCATCACGCATTGGATACATAATTTTGTTGTTGTTTGGCTTCATTACATCATGCACAATGCTAGCACCAGGGATACGAGAGAAGATGGATTCTGTGCCACATCTTTGCAACAATAGATATGTTACAGAGCAAACATGCAATAATCTTGTTGGCTATCTTGCAGTTTACCGTGTGTGCTTTGGAATGGCAGCTTTCTTTCTGTTGATGGCCATCCTTACTTTTAGAGTAAAAAGCAGCCGTGATCCAAGGGCTGGATTTCAAAATGGGTGAGTTGCTACATTTTGTGTTTACCTCCTTATTTGAATGACCTTTTTCATCATAATGTCTTTTGCAGGTATGTGATGATCACACTTCTAAAATAAGTTGAAAATGGCACTAGTGTGAGGCAGCTATGAGATTAGATAAGTTCTTGTGAGATGCTCATTTTGTTTCTTTATAACTTAGTCACTGATGCATATAACAAAAGAACATATGAAGAATTTAGGAGTTATTATTCAAAGCATCATTCAGCAGTTGCATTTTAGGTTGATTTTAAAAAGCTGCAGTTAGTAAACTACTTTAGTAACCTCAAGTTCAATGACTTACTATGACCCGTTGAATATTCCAAATAAGAGTTTTGTCTGCTTTTTGTTATATAATAAATTACAACGTTAACAAATTTGTTATCACTCTTCATTCATTCTGAAGTGTCTTTTTCCTAAAAAGAAAGTTGCCTTTGGATCACTTGGTGTGGAAGTGTGATGTAGAAGTGGGATGTAGAAGTGTGGTTGTTTCAATCTTCAAAACTGGCACAAAAGTGGCACAAACATTTATAGGGGGATTTCACTGCTGTCTAGCCTAGGTTATCTACTCACTGGGGTATTAAATAAAAGGATATTCCCCTTCACAGAGGAAAGTAAATTGATTGGGGATGATGGGGTTTTAAAGAAGGAAGAGGTGCAGTGGTAAATTTATTCATCCTGTGTTGATTTGTGAAAATTAAACCATAGCTGCCTGGCTTACCTTTTGATTAAGTTTGGAATCCATGGTAAGATTCTGAAAATGTTGCAAAAAGTCTACGGAAATGTCAGAACTCATTTAGATGTTCTACTGGCGTAGGGCAAGGGTGTATGCTAGGTCCATGCTTATTTGTTTATCGAACAGCTGGGTCAAACGCTCAAAACAGCAGAATCAAAAGGATTGTTTTTGCTAGGTACAACCAAGCTTAAATTACTGATGTATGTTGATGATGTAGCTATCCTAGGAGACACATTTTTTTCTTAAGCTTCCAAAAAAAGTAAAGTGCTTGAGTTGTTGTGAAGAATATGGGGAACAAGTGCAACTATAGGCAAAACAAAAGTAATGAAATTTTGTAAAGGTGGAAACTTGAATCAATGGAAAAATTCTCCTACTGTGGTCAAGTGACTGAGACGGTCACATACTTGAGTGCCTAGTAGACATCTCTCCCCCGCTAATTAATTGTTAAAAAATTTTCCACCTAGGAAATTCTTACTCTAATCTCTGCCTATTAGTTTTTGTAGGTAAGATCTCACCTAAGGCACCTTTAAAGGAGGTACTTTGGCCCGCAAGCTGACAGTATTGTAAGAGAGCTGTGTACTTGGCAATATTACTTTGATATGAATTGGTGATAAGAAGCCATAGCTTATCCCATAACATGTTTTGTCATTTTCCAACCCCCTGCCGCTTATTCCAACCCCTTGCAAATTGTATATTGAGGATTTTCCAGCCCCTCAACTATTCAAACCAGGGGCATGCTGAAATAGGGGATGCTGGGGTGTTACACCCCCAATGTTTGTTGAAGCTGTTGGTAAATCATTTAGCTAGTTGGTAATCATTTGGCTATTTGTTAATCATTTAACTAGTTAGTAATAATTTGGCTTGTCAGTAAAAGCTGCAGTGGCGTGGTGTCAGTGATAGGTATGCTTGAAGATGGTGCATTTTGTGCAACACTTGTCACCTTTGAGTCAAATTAGATTTCATGACAGATAGTTAATTGATTCATAGCAAAAAATACGTAATGTAGAATGTAGGATCTATGACTGGGAAAGGTATAGAGTTGGTAGATGTGATGAAGAGAAGAGGGTTGGTTATATTAAGTGTGCAGGAAACAAAATGGAAAAGCAACAGTTGAAAGGAATTAGGAGAAGGTTAAAAAATCTTATACCACAGAACAAAAACAAAATGGAACGGAGTAGAAGTCATTTTGAGCAAAACCATGAAAGAGAATGTTATAATGGTAAAAAGGGTTAGTGGACGGTGCATGTGTGTAAAGATAAAAACGGAAAAGGGGATAGTGAATGTGGTGAGTGCATATGCACCACGAGGTAATATCAGATAGAATATGTACAGCCACCTTCAAAACAGAGCAGAGAACAGCCATTTTTGTATCCACCTATGCCCCCACACTAGAACAGACACAGAAAAACCCCCAAAACACAGAGAAATTCTATGAAGATCTAGAAGACATTATCAACACCACTAGCCGCAGGCACTTACTCACAATAGCAGGAAATCTGAATGCAAAAACAGATACAGGCCACACAGATTACCCAGATAACATAGGAAGATATGGAAAGGCGAGATCAACCAAAATGGATGATACCTAGCAGAGATGCTACACAGAACGGATATGTACCTAACAAATACTACTTTCAAACACAAAATGTCGCATAGAACCACATGGGAAGCCCCCCCCCCCAAAAAAAAGTGAAATACACAGAGACAATGACGGAAAGATCAGAAGAAATCCATACAGAAACCAAATTGACTACATAACAGGCAGAAACTCCCAGAAAAATATTCTACCAAGACTCCAGATCATATAGTGGCATTGAGACACCAACAGACCACCGACTAGTCAAGGCAACAATGAAGACGGAATGGTATAAAATCAAGCCAGCAATGAAGACCACAAAACTTAACCTAGATGATCTAAGGAACCCAGAAACACAGATGAGGTATAAATAAGAAGTCAAAAATAGACTGGAAAACATGACAGCAACAACAGCACAACAGAAATGGACATCAATACAGAAAGCATGCAAAGAAGCAGCAGAAAGCACACTTGAGAACAAAGTAAGAATCCAGAAAATAGAAAATGAGGACATCAAACAACTATCTGAAAAGCAATTGAAACTACTCAACGAGATAAACTCGAGCAAAAGTGAAAAGAAAAGGTAGCCGAGAGGAAAGAAAGGAACTCAACACTCAAAGAGATACACCAAAAGATAGAGGAAGAGGAAAACAACAAGATCATCAAACAAGTAGAAGATATCGAAACTTACAAAAGATGATTCCAGAAGAATGTACAGAGTAGTTAAAGAACTCCAAAGAAAAGAGCCGAAAAAGAAAATACTGGTAGATAGTGAACATGGAATAACCACAAATGAGAAAATCCAAACAGAAATAGTAAAGAAATTCTTCCGAGATCAATTCCATAATGAGAAAGAAGAGATGATAAAAGAAGTGAAACCGATGAAAATGCAGAGAGCTTTTACAAGTACAGAAATAGAGTAAGCAGTGAAGAGATTGAAGACCGGAAAAAGTGCATGAATAGATGAACTCAAGAGTGAGCTGATAAAATGTGGACCTGAGACCATATGTGAAGGAATTGCAGAGATATACAACATCATGGCAGAAACAGAAGAATTCCCAAAAGAAGTCAAGGAAGGAATACTGATACCCCTACCAAAACCAGGGATGAAACCAGGCCCGCATGACACCTCAGACCCATACTATTACTATTGGTACTAAGAGAGATCCTTGCTATCTGCTTGCTCCTCAGAAACTTAGAAAGGCTTAAAACCAAAATCCCCCTCACCCTGTCAGCATACCAGTCTGGCAGAAATACGGCAGAACAAATCTTTGCCTTCAAAATACTTGCAGAAAAAGCCATAACATCAGCAGACTACAAAGTGACACTACTCATGTTAGATATGTCAAAAGCCTTCAACAAAGTCAAAAGAAGAAACCTAGTAGAAATACTCAGAGAATTCCTGCCTCCAGACGAAATACACATGATGAAAATCCTCATAGAAGATGTAAACTTAAGAATAAGAATTGGAACCGAAATCTCAGAACCCTTCATCACCAACATCAGAGTGCCCCAGGGAGACTGCCTCAGCCCCATCTTCTTCATAGTTTACCTAGCAGAAGCCCTACAAGACACCAGAGAATTATTCCTACAGCAACATCTAGAAGACCACACTTACTGCCATCAAATAATCACAGAATACGAATACACACAAGATCAACAACATGCAGACAATATTGGGTACGCGACAACATCAGAAGAAAAGAAGGAACAAATCAAAAGCGAAGTACCACCCAAACTAAAAGATAGAAATCTAATTGTGAATAACAGCAAAACAGAAGAATAGGGAGTGCACAGGGAAGGAAGTGATGACTGGCATAAGTGCAAATACCTAGGGAGCCATCTACACACAGAAAGTGACATAAAGAGAAGAAAAATACTCGCCCAGTCTGCTTACAACAAATTGAAAGACACCTTTGAGACCAAGAAGGTATCAGTAGCAACCAAGAACAGACTATTGACAAGCCACGTGCAGAGCATCTTCCTATACAACAGCAAACTGTGGACAATAACTCAGAAGGTAGAGAGTGTAATAGACGTCTTCCATAGAGACCTGCTCAGACAAATACTGAAAATAAAGTGGCCAAAGAAGATTTCAAAAGAAAGCTATGCCAAATCACGAAGCAGAAATGATGGAGAATAGAGGTAAAAAGAAGAAGACTGTATTGGTATGGGCATATGGCTAGATTACGAGAGAAAACACCAGCAAAAAGGGCCCTAAGAGAATTCCAGAGATATGTGAGAAGGACAAGAGGAAGGACGAAGACAACATGGGTTGAAACAGTAGAAAAAGACATGAACAGAGTAAAGGTGATGGTTTTAGATGGTGGTGGGAAAAAGAGACAGGCAGATTTAGAAATGATGGCACAAAATAAAAGTACATGGCTAAACCTGACTCGGCATTCTGTGTCTTAATAGGAGATGGAGAGGCGTACTAGAGAGAGAGATATGCACCACAGGTACGATGCACGTAGGAAGAGAATGACAAATTCTTTGAACAGAAAGACACGTCCTTTGAAGAGAAAGATACATTCTTGGATGTGGAGTCAGGAAATATGTTATTATTGGAGCAGATTTGAACAGATATGTGGGAAGGGAAAGAACAGGGTTTGAAAGGAACGATGGAGGGAATGGTTATGGGAGCCGTAACATTAAAGGAGTGAGGATACTTGATCTGTGGAGGCTGTGGACGTGATGGTTGGTACCACCTGGTATAAAAAGGGAGAGTAGCACCAATAATATATGCAAGTGGAGGAGCATGTAGCCATAGTGACTATCTACTTGCAAGAAGGGAACACAAATAGATAGTAAATGACTGCAAGATAATTCCCGGTGAGGCAGTGGCCAGTTAACACATCCTGATAGTGATTTAGTTACAAATATTATGGAAAACAAAGAGCAAGTTGAAGAGGGTTGGAAAAATAAGATCATGGAAGTTGAAGGATGGAACAGTGGCACGTGAGTTTAAAGAAGGGGTGCTTCACAAGAAGGCCAGAGGTGTAGCAGATCAGCGAGTCAATGAGATATGGAACAACATGAAAGCAATCATTGTGCAGATAGTGTTGAAAATATGTGGAAGGGGAAGAACTGGAAAACCAAAGGGAAGAGAGGAGTGGTGGTGGAGTGATGGCGTACAGGAAGCAGTTAAAGAAAAGAAGGTAGTATTCAAATAGGTGAACAACAAGAGAAGTGATATTGAGACTGAGAATAGGTACAACAAAGCAAAGATGAAGGCAAGGAAAGCAGTAGCAAGGGCTAAAGCTGAAACAAGTACAGACTGGTATGAGGAGTTGAAAACAAAGGAAGGTCAGCAGAAAATTTTTAGGATAGCAAAGACAAAGGAAAGGTAAAAAAGAATTTTGGAGAGGCAGCAATAATGTTGGAGAGAGACAGAAATATTGTGATAGAAAATGAACAGATCAAGAAGAGATGAAGAGAGTACTTTGATCAGCTACGGAATAAAGAAAATTAGAGAGGAATAGTAGAGCAATGTGATGAAGTTGAAAGTCCAGAGATGGCGATAGAGAGGGCAGAAGTGGGGAAAACACTGAGAAAAATGAAGGCAAGGAAAGCAGGAGGTCCAACAGAGTTAAAAAGTGATATATTGCTTGCATTAGGAGATGAAGGAATAGATTGGTTGACAGTGTTACTAAATAAAGTACGGAAAGAAGAAGAGAGACCTGATGATTGGAAAAAGCGTATTGATACCAATATTTAAAGGAGAAGGTAGCATCTTGAATTGTGGAGATTGTAGCGGGATAAATCTGCTGGAGTATGTGAAGGTGTATGAAAAGATTATAGGTAGCAGGATAAGGAAACAGGTAGCATTAGATGAGATACAGTTCGGTTTCATGCCAGGTTAAGGGAAAACTGATGCAATGGTTATTTTGAGACAAGCCCAAGAGAAATCATTAGAAAGTAATAGAGAGCTGTATATAGCATTTGTGGACCTGGAAAAGGCATATGTTAGACTACCAAAGGAAGTTGTGTACTAGTGCCTGAGGAAGAGAGGTGTAGGTTGGAAGCTTGTGAGAGTTAGTAAAGCACTTTACCAGGGCAGCAAGACAACAGTGCAATGTGGAGCAGCAGGAGCAATCATTCTTAGTCAAAGTAGGTCTACATCAAGGTTCTTTACAGAGCCCATTTCTGTTTGCTCTCGTAGTGGACACTAGCAGTGAGGGTGCAGGAAACCACTTTTGAAAGACCTCCTGTATGCAGTTAATGTAGAAGAAGAGTTGCAAGAAAGGGGTAGTACAATGGCAGGAAAACCTAGAGAATAGAAGTCTAAGAGTACTACGAGTAAACGGCTAGAAGACAGAAGTGATGGTATAAAGCAAGCTAGGGAGGTAAGTACAGATCAAGGGCAGAAACAACGTTGAGCTGAGACATGTGGAAGAGTTTTACTATCTAGGTACAGTGATTGAGGAGAAGGGAGGGTGTAATAAAGCTGTGAAAGCAAGGATTGGGAAGGCATGGCAAAAGTGGAAAGAAGTGGTAGGTGTTGTGTGCGATAAAAGAATGCCATTAAAAACAAAGGTAAAGATCTATAAAAATGTGATTAGACCCATATTGTTGTATGGCACAGAGTCAGCAGCACTACGAAGGGAAGAGGGGAGACAACTAGAACAGAAATACGAATGTTAAGAAATATGTGTAGGGTTGTGTTGAAGGACCACAGGAGGAATGATGACATCAGGAAGCTAGCTGAGGTGGTGAACATTAGTGAAAAAGCAAAGTAAGGAAGATTGAGGTGGCTTAAGTATGTAATGAGAAGAGAACCAGAAAGTGGGGGGTAAGGAGGGGATATGAGACACCAGTAAAAGGAAAGAGGAGCCGAGGAGAACAGAAACTGAGGTGGAGGAATGTAGTACAGATATGAAGCAGAAAAGAATCGTTCATGGTACATGGCAGGACAGAAACCAATTAAGGAAGGTCTGCAGAGCGACCGACCCAGTCTAGAACTGGACATGGCCGTACATTTATAGAAAGTTAAAGAAGAAGCAAAACATACGTAACGTTTGCTAAGGTCTGATTACACTCTCCTTGTACTTAAAAATCGACCATGTCAGCAGCACATTCACATTGGTCTCAAAAAGGTTTTCGAAACAAGTTTACCTTTTCCTTTCTTGACAGCTATTTCTACGTTAGAGATTCTAGCAATCAGAAATGTGCTAGTTGGGAGGGGGACATAAGGAGGCGCTTTCTTCATCTTGTCTTAGAGATCCGGGTGAATGTGCAGACTCATACCGTAGGCTCAGAACTTTTTTGTGATATCACAAATTCCACTCTTGTCTTTTGCTATGAAATTGTATGGATCTTTCATCAACAGCTTAAGCGTAAAATCTTTGAAGTATTATAGTTATCATTCAGATTGTACCTAGCATATATTCTGTTTCAAAGATTTGTTAAATAGCTCCTTATTTCTGAACTCAACGCGGAATATATGACCCAAAAATAGCGTTTTCCAGGCATCTTGGGATGCTAAATTTGAAGATTTTCCTCAGGCCCAACCATTATAGGCCCTCGAGAAGAAGCTGTGTACAAAGAATATAGGTATTAATCAGGCTTGAGCTATTCGTGACTCATTTTTAAGTTTCAGCGACTTAGAATCTTGATTTTCTCATAGACTATATCTTAGCGATTTCTTCGACAATGTGTGCCACCTGTAAGTGAGAATAGATGTGCATGACAGATATCTAAGTTATTTATTTTGAAGCTACATAGCTCTTTTATCAGCAGCCTCAGAGTACAGTTTTTCAAAGTTTTAGAGGTATTCAAATTCCACCTAATGTATGCTCTAATGCTATTTCGAGGACTAGTTAGATAGCTTCCTTATTTTTGTAATTTAGGCACAATGGACGATCCCAAATAGCATTTTCCAGGCATCTGGGGATCTTACATTTGAAAATTTCTTCCGAGCCCAGCCATGGTGGGCCCTTAAGTAGAGACAGTGTACGATAGAAAGTCTAATGCACAGAGTGTTTGGGAAACTACCCTGGTATCAAAGCCCGTTATATTTTCCCATTGTTACAATAGTTATCTGCTGTTTAAGTGACGTGCTCTTAAATCAATCCTATGGTCTTGAAACATTGCATTTTTGCATCTAGAACATGCGTAGCCTCTTAATTTATTAGATTTATAGCAATCACTTCTCTACCTAAAAAGTCTTGGAAACTTAGAAGCCTGTCGGTAAATTTCTTCTGGTACACCCCCACTCAAAAATCCTTTGGCACTCCACTGATTCCAACTGTTATGATTTCCTGCAAACTTGCACTTTTTGTTGCTGGTGACCAAAATGGCAGTCGCTGACAACAAAAATAAGTAGTGTGCGCTGGGCTTTATACGTCCTGTTCAATTTTGGCTTAAGCTTTTAAAACTAGGGGAAGAAAAATTAGTATATAGAACAATCAAGCTACAACTACAGCCAGTTGATAGGGATGCTGATTGTTCATCTGCTAGAATTAAGTTGATTCTTTTTTAATATTGTTTTGGGCATGGCTAATTGTCAGAAGGAGTATTTAAAGTAGTTTCTAAACACGAGTAAAAGACATTCAGTTTTAATAAATAGATAAATACCGAAATCATTGACGGCTTAAAGAATCTTGCAAATAACTTAGGACAGTTCTTTTAGTGAACTGAGAATTTTCTTTACACCAGTGCCATTGCTGTAGAACAGTTACCTTCAGTAGTTAGTGTATCGAGAATGCCATTTTCTGTTAGAAGTATTCAGCTACATACTTACAGTTATACTTATCAGATTTTGTTGAGCATAGTTAGAGGTATTCTGTGCAAGGACCTTTTTGTACTGTTCATATTTAATTTGCAAAAAATAATAATTTATGCACCTAAGTGAGGAAAATAACCACAGTGGTATCTTTCAGGTGTTCCCATTTGTAATTATCATAGTATTGGCGACTTTGTGGAAAATATATAGTTGTATAATATATGTAAATGTGCTTTTAGAAGTGCATCTACTTTCAAATTCTGACCTTTGGCTCCAGTTAAACTTTATTGTATCTTATTTCCATTCCTATATCATCAATTCCATGCAATAGTTGCCTAGCATTATACTTCTTGAGCGTAAATGCTGACTAATTATTCCAGAATTTTGGTCTGCTTGTTTACATAATGTGCAATAGTAAAATTGTTTCTTCCAGGTTTTGGCTTATAAAATTCTTGATGTTTATTGGCTTGGTTGTTGCTGCCTTTTTCATTCCAAAGGGCAATTTTTCGGAAGGTTGTTTGCTCTTTTTGTAATGCTGTTTTGTAAAGTTGTTTTGATCTACATATTAGCATATGCTTTCACTATTTTCATTGCTTGATATGAGAGGATACTCAATAAAGCATCAAGTGGCCTTGTTTCGCCGATGGATGGCTTTCCTGTCAATCATTCAATGGAATTGCTTAGCACTGAGATACATTTTATGCTAATATTGACATGAAATTGTATTAATAGTCAAATCGTTTCTGAATAATTTGAAATTGCAGTTGAATTTTATTGGACCTCTCCGTGTAAGATAAGAATGAGTTATGAGATATGGATCAATTTCTTTAGCTTGGATGTATTTTGGAATGACTGGCGGATTTTTGTTCATTGCATATCAACTTTTGATGCTGGTTGACTTCGCATATTCATGGTCAGAATCATGGTAGGATTATTTTTTTTGTGGATAAATTTGCTCTTTCGTTTGACCGCTACGTGTTTCCATCGTAACATAGAACGTGTATTTCGTGTAATTTTGGATAAATTATTGTTTTGGTGTATCATCTGCGTTTTTTCATTATAGAACAGAAAAAGCCTCTAAGTGTAATATCATTGTATCACAATGATCATTATTGGAGTGCTATCGAAGGAAAAATCATGGCTAGGGTTAGTTTTATAGGGCATTATGGAAAAATAGTGCGCAAACTGTTCGAATATACTTGGATGCTGATCAGTTGATATTGTCCAAGCCATAAAAGAAGGAGGACTAGAATGAGCGAACTATTGTTTCGCTTTTGTCTTTTGTTCTTTGCGTAATACACATGCAGAGCAAAGATGGTACCAACATGTTGGCAAAAGCTGTGTGCAAGCAAAGGACTAACGGTGAAAAGACTTACACTGCTCCTCTTTTTGGCTGCTGGATTGCAGAGAGGCATCAAAATATTGAGATCAAGTCAAATTTAAGTAAGTAGTACCATAAGTATTTGAAATTAGTTCGACGTTTATCGCATCATTCGACGTAGCATTTGTTTTGACGTGCTCTACAGACAAAACCTCTACCAATGTTAACCTTTGTGGTATTTTGCGCATTCCCTCTGCTTTGGTATTTGCTTCGTTTAGAAGAAGTTATGGAACGTAGACAAATGGTCAATTATAAGAAACTCCAGCGTTCTAGGTGCCATGACCTATCAATTCCAGTGCTTAGTGACCTGGTCAACCCAAAAGAAGCTTTTCTTTCAATTCTTCAATCAAGCATCAAGCATTCTTCAATCTCATTGAATTTTCCAAGTCAAAAAGCCTCTTTTTGTGTTTCCCAAAATTGCTTCTTGACTGTATTATGTCAAATGAATCTATCATCAAAAGGATGAACTCACTTGCTGTCTTATTGCTTTTAGACCCTGCTACCTGAATATATTGTAAAAATTTTATTACTAGTGAATCAGGATGGCTCAGAGTTTATTAAGTCTATCTGCCAAAGCAATCCTTGCAAGATGGCAGATGTGATTTTACTTTCATGGATAATAGAGGGATGTTTCTAGCTTCTTGATGTTACACTCAAGTTTTTCAATCATGCTAATACTTTTTTGAAGCTTCATGAAAATAACTGTAAACAACTTGTCCTTTCTCAATAAGCAGGCTGATGGTTTTATGCATCAACAATTTAAAAATGGCTTGATTTGAATAAGTTGCTAAGATGTATGCAATAGAGACATGGTCGTTAGAACCTGAATACCATGAAAGGTATTAGTGACAACTTGGTCATGCACCTCACCCTTAGAAGTGGCAAAGCCATTTGTCCCATTTGAGTTTTTTTGAGTTGATATTTCATCAACAAACAAAGCTAAATTTTTTTAAGGATCTAGATTCACATACAATTTTTTTAGTCAATAGTTTCAGTATACAAGCCTCAAACTGAGTCCCTTAATGGCTTTCTCCTTCTTGAAGTTTCTTTTTCTGATAAATGCCTGTAATTAATTTTTCTAGGTAAAATATTGGTGGCATATTTGTGATCTGTTTGTACATGTTTTGGATGCAAAGTAGGATTTTCTGGAGGAAGTAAATTGGACTTTTTGATTTGAATTCTCTGAGAAGCTGAGGCAAACTCAATACAGACAGGACAGAATTTTCTTCTGTTATTTTTACCAATAGATTCAGAATTTGGCAAGGAATGAGGACAGTTATATTCATTAGAAGTGAAGCAGCTCTCACAAACTCATCGTGATGCAGATGGATGCATTTTTTTGAGATGCATTGCAATAAGCCACTTGTCTTACAATTTCTATTAATTTCATTACTACCGTTTAAGCAGAATAGGGTTTATTTATTTTGGACTTCTTGTACATCTGTTATACAAAAATTGAATCAAATGTTCATTTTCATATCATTACTGCCTTATAGGCAGGTGTATCATGAAGAGGGGCTCAGCCCCCTCTATCAATTATCAACTAAGCTGGAAAAGTTCTTAATTATGTACTTACAAAGGAGGATAGAGGAAATCTACGCTCCTATCAAAAGAAGAAGAATACTAAAAGAACCGTATGTTCTGTTTCTCTTAATATATTCACAAATAGACCTGTTCGGTGTGACGTCAAATCAAGCGTTGTCAATGACAACCAATTGCACTGGGTGAAAACAACCATCGATGCAAGTAGTTTATCACGCACCGTGCTTCATTTCAAGAAAGAGTTTTTCAGCCATTGGTGTAATAATTTCATATCAATACTTCAGCAGACGTCCGGTAGTAGAATAGAAGCGATGCAACTAGGAACTAGATGCCCCCAACATGAGGGAATGCCCTCATCAATTGCCAAAATTATTGTGACCTGATGATCTTTCGCCATGGCCTAACGTGGAGCATTCTGCCGATAATTGTCAGTGTACGGCAGGGCTATACCGCAGTGACTGCTTGAACAGAAAACGGTAGAATTGGAACAGTAACTTACTTAAAGTATTGCTGGGGCTAAAATCGGTAGGGCTCTTCCCCTATTATACTCACTATCCCAGTTATGAATAGTGTTCTGTCAGTCAGATTGGCTTTTATAGGGATGAAGTAATAGCTGCTATTTTCTTTAGAGTATGAAGTTTGAAAAAGCAAGGTTGTTCTCGGGAGGTCGAGATGAAAATGCTTCTTCCAAGCAAAACAGTAAAAAGGAAGAAATGCGAACTGTTATGTGTGAAATAACGTATAAGATCAAACATTTTAACGAGGGACCCTTACCAGACGGGGATCATGTACAAGGAATTAGGCTTAACTTTCCAATGTCAAACAAGAAGCTTTCTTGCAACCACATCTATCACTACTGTAAGCATATTAAAACCAAGCCATTTGTATTGCACTTCCATATCTTATTAGACGCATTAAAGGGCTTCCTTCGTTCCTTATCGTAAATTGGAATTGAAATATGTTCGGAAGAGAAATTTGAAAACAGGGCTGCATGCAGTTCGACTAATAGGAAAAATTGAAATAAGCTTGCACATATTTTTTATGCAGTTAAGAAAATCTACCTTAGTCGTCAAAAATGAATTGAACCTAGTTGGGCCTAGTCCAGGTACAAACACGCAACGTCAACTTTCCATTATTACCATATATCAAACAAATGAGATGAGAAAACAAGTAGGTAATCAATATTTCGTAGCTTTTTGCTTTTTCAACAACTGCCCATAAAACACATGCACGTATTTGGTATATAGATATCAAGGATTCCCGTGAATATTGACTCTCCTCGTGACCTAGGCCTACTTCCTCTATTTCACGTTGTCTTGTTCTTTTCGGAAAAAATGTGAAAGCCACCATCTTTCGACATCTTACTATGACATGTACAACCCAACGCAACACAATCTTTTCACATTTGCAATACAACTAACGTATGAAATCGATCAACATGAAGCTTTTCCCTAATACTCTCTCACCTATTAAGTAGTTTGTTTTCATCTATTATTTGTTGCTATGCGTGGTTGTCAAGTGTCGCCGAAATGATCTATACAGCGTAGCAAGCAAATTGTTCTCTTTTATCTTGGAATTCTTGTTGCTAGTGAAAATCTTTATTTAAAAAGCATAAATTTTTCACTTTGTTTACATTTGCGAGGATAACTTCCTTTCAGGAGATTTGTTATCTTAGTGAAGATCTTGTTGAATGTTTGGCCAAAACAGTCAGTATTACGAAGCCAATAATGATGTAACTAGCAATAATTATTTCACTTTGGAGAATATGAGAAAGTGTATGGGTCACATGCATTTACATTCTAAGTGACGTTTATGAACCTAGAAATCTTTCCTCTAAACATGGGCCAGGGCTACTCTTTTGACAAACAGCTTAAGGTTTAGAATCATATAATTTGTGCAAATTTGCAAATAGTACTTTAAACATGAAAGTTTTATCTTTTATGATACATAGTTGGGTTATGCCCTGCTCCATGACAGGCCTACTTACTGGCGAAATTAGTTGTTTTTCTGTAGAGAGCGCAACTCTCTCTTTGAAATTCAGCGACTATCACTGCTAAATCCATCATGTAAGACTTCAAGCTTCAAGCTGTCACACGATCTCCTAAAGAAATGCGCGAAATTTATGAAGACATTTCTAGAATGCAAAAAAGACTACTACGAAACAGCTGTGGCTTCTTACAGTTTTCTTGCCAACGTGTTGGTACCATTTTGATTCCTCATGGTCATTACGCATCACGTGACTTACCACGCAATATAGTACTTCTCACGCAGCTGAAAGTTCTTTTCTTGATCCCATGCTTGTAATTTTCCTTGAGCAAGAGAATCATTTCATTCCAAAACTGAATGCAACTTTTCTCATTTATCAAGCATCTTTCACTCAGGTGTTTATTAATTGGTACATATTTTTCATAACTTAGTACTCTTGACAGTTCGTTAATGTACTGCTTGGTGTTGGCTTTTTCTTACCTGATATGAATGTTGCTGTTTATCGCATCATTCCAGTTTAGTGCATTGGCTATAGGACATTTTCCACATATGCCTCAGCATGCCGCATTCAGACTTGTCTGAGAATAATGATCACTCAAAAACAGCGAGCTTTCTTTGTTTTTTAGTACATTTTGGCTACTTATGTTCAGGATCTTTAATCTTCCTCTATTTTACGAATTGCATCAAGTTTTCTTTATAACCGCAAGGTTAGCAATTGGTAATATGTTTGCCTAAACTATTGCAGGGTTTTGCTGCTTTGGCTTTTACAACCCCTATAAGCTTCTCATTGTAAGGAACATCCATTGAAAGCAAGCAGATAGCCCCTAGTCTTATTTCATGACCAAATACTATGTACTGCATATCATTGATGTGAAAGAACGTATGACTGTTGTATTTCTTCATTGTTGTTAAATCAAATTTATGATGTTTGACAAAAAATCCTGAGATGTAACATAGTAGACTTTTTGCGTAAATCTATAGTTGTAGAGATTCACAACTGTGGTGTAGTTATGTTTCTGATTGAAATGGTTTTTGCTGCTTCTAGGACTCTCCTTGCCAATACCTGATGAATTCCCTGCGAAATTGAATCTAGATTCTCTCTTGGAAATTTATGCAATGTAGAATTTATCTTTTTATATATATAGGATTGAGAATTATGAAGAAACTGGGAGCAGAAAATGGTTCATAGGTAGCTAATTTACATTATTTTTCTTAGCATTTATGCGAACATGATTTTGATTTGTGTACTTGCCAGCACTATCTACAGGTTTTCATTGCAGGTACAAGTTAGGGTGTTGCAGGCGCCCCATAAAATTTTCTCCAATTCAGCCTAACCTTTTGTGTCGGTGAGGTTTCAGGACAAACGTAGCTGTGCGAAATTTGAAGGAAATCAGATTAGGTTTAGGGGTAGCAGATCCCATTCATAGTTTACATATCTTGAGCCAATTTTCGGCAAAATCCGGTCACTTTACTACATAACTTCCAAGTCTCTTCTTAGAAGTGCAATTTATCTCAACAAGGACAGTACGTTTGTAGGAGGTTGGCCTCTTGATTTCGAATATAACATTCAAAATCGAGTTAATTTTAATGAAAGTACGGTAAAGAGCCTACAAATCAATTCCCTTTTGCGCAAAAAAGAGCGCTTGCAATCAAGGACTGTGCACGAGCGATGATGTAGAAACCAGAATGAACATGAAGGTTCGTTGATTAGGCCCTGTTATACTTCTTGTCTCGTTAAGTGTTGTCCCGCTACTTTTGGGTGGAGAATGGAATCTGATGAGTCTTGATTATCACAAAATTGTTCCTGTAGAAGCTCTTTTTCCACCTATGAGGAGGAAAATGAAGAATGTACGGCTGCTACCGACAGTATTAACCAGCTCGGGGATTGTTGTGGATGGGTTGAACCATGCTGTGATGAACCGATGGCCGATACAAATTGGATTGCTGACTACCAGACAAGGGAGCAATCTGAGATCGATTAGTATGATGAGTTCAAGCAACGGCTGGAGAACAAGCTGCCCATTGAAAATTGGCGTGTACTTTGTCAGTTTTATTTGCCCAAGATCGTTTCCGAGTGTAATTGGGCAATATCGGGCAGGCAGTACCATGAATCATGAAGTTGTTGATAGACTCATTCTATTTTTCCAATTAGGTGCAAGTGTGGACACTGTTATGTGAGTCTCTTAAAAAACCCAATGGAGTGCTATTGTTGCCTCGAGCTTGAGGGATGACTTGCAGGTACAAGGTAGAATACAAAGCAAAAACAAACGTATAATGTGCTACCAACAGATGAAGCGTAATTACATAATTTCAACTAAGAGATATAAATCAAATCTCAATAATCTTTTAAAGTAAACCCAATACCTTCAAAGAAATATTCATCGTGATCAATTCTGCAACTATGTTTTGTGAAAAATGCCTTTGTTTCAAGGTAGTTGCGAGCTGTGTCATATAGAGAATTCACTCGGTTCATTCATGGCATACTTGGTAAAAGAAGAGCACCTATACCTACTTGTGCCTACTTCTCAATCAGAAGCACATTCAAAGACTCAGGAGACTTTACTGGCTTCCAAGACTAAGATTTTTGATATTTTACACTGGAATGATAATGTTTATGTTATGTATTTTATCTACTTTGTACCCAGGGGCAAAATTTGGGCGCTTCCATTTGGGAATGAAGCATAGTTGCCCCACAGGAGGGTGTGACCTCTCCATATGACTAGGATGTGTCATCCCTAAAAATCATTATACTTATGGCAATTGACCCCTGGAGAAAAAATATTTGTCAAGGGATTGGCGTCTAGTATGCCAGCCCTCAGAAGTGCCCAACCAATAAACTGTAAATCCTTGAATAAGCCCCGTGGGAGGTTATTTATTTAGGTATTTTTGGATGGGGGATTTTTCAAATGGGGGCTATTTTGTGAGGGGTGTAAATTTTGTTTCTAGTAGTTGGTCATTTTCCAGCTGAGATTTTCCTACTAGTAAGCTATTTCTTGGATGCTGCACATACAAGCAATAGGATTTTTTTAAATGACAGGCGAATTTTCATAAATTACTGGCTTTCTTTTCATTCCTACCACTGTTATGCGCTAACAGACTCTCAAAAGGTACAGTCACATGCTTGGGTGGGGGCTTATTAACAGGTGGTTGCTCTAGGGTGGGGGTTTATTCCAAGAGGGCCTTGTTTGAGGGGGCTAATTTGAGGATCTATGGTACGTGCAGCCCAAAAGTTACAATATTCTTACAAATTTTTGGGATACAATTCCTGTGACCCTTCATTGGTTGATTGCAACTAGAGCAATGTGTTGATTTTCCAGGGCCTAGTTTAGAGTGGTCCTGGCCACTAATAGTGGTCTTGGAAAAAAATTAGTTGGCAATTTATCTTTGTTTACTTAATAAAAGTGCTTTTATGGGAGATACATCAAACTCTTCTCTTCATAAGAAATCTGAAACTTTTTCAGTACAGAAAGTTCTGGAATTCTTGGCTAATTTTGCTACATAGAATTTCTTAAAAGTTTGATTCTAAATTTGAAAACACGTTTTACAGTGAATTTTATGATTTAAGCTTCTTAATATTTTACCTCTAGTACTGAAAGTCTCTTAGCAATTCAACAGCTTCGGAACTTAGTTTGTTATAGAGAGTTGCTTATAAAAGAGTGTATCACAATTCATGACCCCTAATGAGGTGTTAATCACTTCTGTCCATCACCGAGCATCACATGTGGACACATCCTGTTCATCTTGTCATTTCTCATTCCTTCTTTGCTAAATCTGTTAATGTCACAGCTGTTCAACTCAGTGTTTATAGCATAGCCATCGCACTCTTCGGATATTGTCTTTGGCCTCAATCATATTACTGATGAACATCAGAGTTCATATCTTGCTGTTCCTATCAGTATATTAGTGCTTTTAAACCTAGAATCAGATTGTGTCAAAAATGCTTAACTGGTTGAGTGTGAAACCGGCAAGAAGAAACGAGAGTGAAAGTCGCACTGTTAACGAAAGTGGCAGTATTTCTGGTACTGGTCTAGGCAAATTTCGATGTGGAAAGCCCTTCACAGAGTGTTTTTACACACAGGTACAGAAGGCGTAGATATTAAAATTACAAACATGGGCGCAGAAAGTGTGGGGGAATCTGCAGCAAGTACCTTTAAACAAACAACACTTAAAAGGAAACATTGGAAGATTACTATTGATCAATGTTTTGAAAGAGTTGGAAGCAAGGGGAGAAAGAAATTTCGATGCAATATCTGTTTTAAGCATCCAGACGTGGTGAAGCTACGTAATAAAAGTGACCAAGCGCCCCAATCTGCACAGAGATCGGCAGTGAAATCAGGACTGAACATATTGAAAATCATTTGAATTCAGCTATTTACGCTGCTTGCAGAGCCAATCGCTTACAAAACATGTCACAGCCTGAATAGAAGCAGGAAAGTTCCACCATAGACAGCAAGATAAGTAAGTCCCAAAATGCACTTTTTTGGAAGATTGATGGCTACATACTCACTGTATTTAATGATGCAAAGCGTGGAACCTTAAATGCCTGCTCGTGGCCGTCCTATGAAGCTGCGTTTCAGAGTGGAAAGCATTTCCGTGAAAATGGAACAATTCAAGAGTTCAGTGAAAATACTCAAGACTTCAGGTATTTATTTCCTGCAGGTCATGGGGAAATGTTAGATTGTATTGTGAAAGCAGATGTAAGTCAAATGAGAAACACTTTGACAAACAGCCTGGCAATTGCATTAAGAACAGGCGGGTCAGTGGATCGCATGCAAATACACAATTATCACTTGCAAGCAAAAGTTATTCACCCAGATGGAAGTGATACCTTTGGTGAATCAGAAAATCAGGATTTGGTGAATCATAAAATCGGGTTGCCAAACGCTACCTGGCCGCAATTAAGCAGGCATGCGAGCCGTTGTCGTAGGAGGACGTATTTAGCCGCACCTCATCGTTGGTAACAGATGGGGAAAATATGAATACTGGTGCGAAAATGGTTTGTGGGCCTTCTGTGATGAAGAGCGCTTACAATGAAGTTCAGATTAGCCACTTCTAAAAATTTGGTGTGCCGGTCATAGAATCAATTTGGCGTGGAAATCAGTGACAAAAGCTGATTAGTGATGTATCTGCACTAAGTAGCTATTTTCATATGTTTGCTGTCCGTACAAGAAACTTACAAAAAATAGCTGATGAACGCCTCTATCAATTGTGTCAATTTCCCAGGTATTTTCAAGTTCGATGGACTCAGTTCAACTACCAATTGCTGGAAAGTGTGTTGAAGAACTGGAAAGCAACAACAAAATACTTTCAGAGAAGCCAATGGGTTTTCATGAAATTTACGGACAAAGACACCCTGCAATTAACCTGCTTACTGACAAATTTGCTTGTTCTTTACAAAAGATTTCACCAGTGTTTTGAAGATGATAACATTTTAATTTTTGACATCGGCAAGATGAAGAATGCTCTAGTAGCAAGACTTGATGAGTTGAAAAAAAGCCATCAATTGGAGGCTGGAAAGAAACATTTCACAGCAACTTGAAGTCAGTCACCAGAATGATACCATGAGTTACAAATTGTTTGATGTCTCTCTGATGCACAAGCAGAGAAAAGGTGACCAAAACGAACTTGTGTCAGACAAGCGAGGTTTCGACACAATTGGTAATGAAGTTGTACTTGCAGTAACAAATTTTCTTGAAGAACGGCTGGACGACGAATATTCCGAAAGCACTAAAACACTTTCGCTTCTTAGGCAGCTGGATGCAAAAGCTATGGATCAGGAGCTAAAGGAATGTCATAGAATTATTTGCCCAGACCTGAGTTTAGGGTATTTCGTGATGAAGTATAAAGAGGTCTCAGAGGTAGAAAGTTTTGCGAAAGCTCAACACCAGACAACTTCTTAAATAGTTGGCTCTCAAAGACAAAGATTCTAGTCACTTTCAATGTCTCATCACTTTACTTGGCCGAATTGTAGCTGCAAAGCCCCATTCTGCCGATGTTGAACGCCTTATTAGTGTTTATAACAAGTTAAAGTCAAATGACAGATCATCATTTTCACCCGGAACGATAAAGAACTATTTGCATGTGTCACAAAACATGGGTGATCTGGAAACTTTTGACCCATTTTTGTTTTTGCTTTTTCCTTCAGTAAATTTTCGGAGAAATGACGACATGCCAATATATGCGTGAAAATTTGATAATATGTATTGTTAGTACCTACTCTGCAATAGTTTTATCTAGTTTTAGTTATAAATATGCATGCAATTTCATAATCCACTACTGTGAGGAGGCCCATATGTCGGGATGAAATATTGGAGTTGTTTTATGAACTATGTTATGCAAAATGCCAAATGGATAAGAATGAAAATTAAAAATAACAGTGCAATGAGTGCCAGACTGCTATTGTTTTCAAAAACTGCAGACCCTATTTCTGCATAGAAATTGCTCGCAGGCACTGCTCCATGTATTCATTAAGGAGATGTATCAATATAATTCACTATGCACAAAAAGGTGTAAACTATATGCATTTGATACAACTGACACTTCATTCAAAACTGAGCGAAAACCCTCAATACAACTTGTTTGAACCAAGATTGAAGCTTGTCTAATACCATTGCCCAGTTGAGTGTTGCTTAGTGCAGTTTTCAGCTTTAGGCAGTAGAATTTTGAAATTAAATAGAAATTTCATATTTCAAAGTAGAATAAAAGACACTGGTCAAAGTTCTATAATACCAAAAAGTCATTTTGCATATATGGTCATAATATGGTTTACACAGAAATTGCATATTTTCAAATAGAGATGTTGTCACAGAAAAATATACATATAAAATGTACAAACCATCTAAGTACTTTCTGCATGCTAGATTTTCTTCATGTGCACATTTGTTAAATAAAGGCTCATCTAGATCTGTGTCTTTATCTGTCACATGGGAAAGGAACGATTTGAATTTGGCCCATATATCTTTCCGATTGTCGTCAGGGGTTGTAACAGCACTCCAATGTAAATGATTGATACATGGTTGAATCCTCCCAGTTAACTCTTCACAATTCTTGTCTTTAACAATTTTAGTTAGATTTTTACGTATCTCTGAAATAACAAAATGGATGAGAAACTTATTCATGGTATGTTTGCATATTCATAACCATAGAGCTAGTCAAGAGTCTTTCTTATGAAAGAAAAATGTAAAATAAACATTTTGGGTGTATTTGATTGTCTAATTTTATGCGTATACAACTAATGTGCAATATACTGCCATACAAGGAAACACGTAAGTTGTACTGCAAACTGCTAATGGTAGTAGAACATGTTTATATGTAAAAAAACGTTTTGGTCATTATTTCTCATCATGATGCTAGCCATAATAATAACAGCAAAGATGCGTGAAGCAAGAATGTGAAAATACTTTTCGTTAGATGCCACAAATCAAAATGATGCTTGGTCTGGTTTTCATTTTCTCTCATATGTTTTGCTATAATGCTAAGACCCATTGACTTCAAAAAAGCAATGCTTCTTTGAGATCCCTCATATTCGAGGCCTGTAAGTACAATTCTCTGCAAAATATTTCTCTACAATATACAGTACATGTGATTGGTAACTAAGAACAACAGTAAACTTGAAAAGGAATGCATACTCCAGGGATCAGTTTTGGGTAACAGCCCCTATTTATTCTGTAAAAAGCTTAATTTCTAGAATTTTTATCTTACTTTTCCTTTATTTTCCATGTTATATTTCAAAGTGTAGCTTGTAACCATCAGTTTATACATGTTTCAACGACAAAACTAAATTAATTCTCTCGATTCAGAATCACATGTAGAATATGACATATACTTATGACACCCAGAAACTCAATGTATCTGTCAACTTGCAAAATCATAGTTAAACAACGTCTAGAGAATAGTCACCTGCAAAAGATGAAAATGGATAATTTTAGCAGGTTTGAGGCAGAGCATTGTGTATGCACCATATTTTGCTGAATGTGCTATACTGCCACGTCTACCATCCCCAGCTAGAACAAGGTCCTAATTTGTACTTTTAAAGGGGAAGTTTGGGGAAGAACTAAAATTTGATATGTTGTAGAAAATGTCACAGAACCCCATGTTCTAAAATATTTTTTCTCACGTACGTGCTTCCGCTGATATTCCCAGTTGTTTCTCGTGATAATCGACCTGGTGCTAGGGCGCCATTCTCACCTTTTCGCAAGGCAGAAGTTATTGTTGCACTGATGTCATCACGTGCAAAAAGACCCTGAATCACTATGTTTGACTAGGTAAGTTAGGAAAATTATACCAATTTCTATAAACTAAAAGCGATCCAGTGGCATTGCAAAGGCATAAGTACATCAAAACAAAACTGCAAAAATAGTTTTTGGTTTGTTCTGAAGGTCGCGTGTATTTCAAATGGCTGAATACAACGAGGGAACATCAAAGGAAGGTGGCGTTGTAGTTAGGGGATCGGACGACACAGAAGTGCCTAACAATTTAAAGCCGTTTTTATGAAAACTATGAGTACCCTCAGCTCTGGAAAATTGATCTATTGACAGAATCGGGAAGTTTCATTGGCAATGAAACTGAAAGAGAAGGAATTGGCAATAGTAAATACTGTGAAAATGGAAAGTAATATTGCCCGATGGAATTATATACAGATGCCCGATGGAAACTTATACAGAAAGTTTGGGCTGTCAAAGTACCCATGAGGTCCTGAGCATTTGTTTTATAGTTGATAGTTCCCACTGATACTTATTTTGAACACGAAATTTTGAATTTTCTCCAGACATGGATCCAACGCAGTTCCTTATCAGTGGCGGCTCTGCGGGGGGCCAGAGGGACACGGCACCCCAGATATATTTTCTTCGTTTGCCCCCCATATTTCTAGAAAGGTATACAATTTTGAATTTTGACTATATTTTTACTGCAGATACGTGCGACTTAGGAATATGTACAAAGAATGAACATGATACTATAGACTAATACTGTACTTTCACTTATACAAACCATCTCTCTAGCTTACTTTGTATCTTTTGTATTTGCATGCAAGCATCAACTACTAATAAAGTTCTAAATGTTAATAGAGATTTGGTATTTATATTTTCCGTTATGTTATCTTACTGTACTCTTATTTCTGTTATCCTGCCTGCTCTACTTCACTTTTGCTCCTTCATTTACACAGCTTTTCGTGAATGAAGGGCTAATCTCTCTATTCAAAAAGAGCATTTTCATAGGGCAAAAAAGCGTGGTCATAAAATTTTCTATGGGCCTGGCACTTAGAGCCCCTTTCTACTACCTCATGCTCAGGGGCTATGCCTCCCCAATATTTTTCCGGCTAGCAATTTTGTACTAAAGTATATACACGATACTTTATAGGAAAGTGGTTTATAAGATCGCAGTACTCGTTTGTTCACAAAGTTCAGAATGTTCAACACTGGATTTTTGAGACCTAAGAAAGTCTATAAGTTATTTGAAGCTCGATTATTTGTTCATATATTATTATGCATAATGTTTTGGCTGCTTTTCATCGTTAGCTAAGAATAGATGTTTTTGCGGTTGGCGCAGCCATTATGAAATTAAGGTAAACGCGGTGCATTCTGGTATATCGAGGGTATATGAGAATTTTCTTCGAAAGTATTGCTGACAACATAATGGGGAAAAGCGATCGCTGTGCTATTGGTGCTTGCAATAATTCAAGGAAGTACAGAGATAAACAGTTAATATTGCCACACATTACTGCATTTGATGGTAATAAAGAGCTTCGTTTTTGGAAATGCAGTGATGTACAGCTATTCCCAAAATGGACAGCTGCATGTTACAGAAAACATTTTAGCTTCAAGAAGCACCATGTAATTTGCTCCAACCATTTTGAATTTGGTCGACCAACTACAGTTAGTCCAAATCCTACATTGTATCTGAAAGGCTATTATACAAACGAGAGGTCAAAGAGAAAGGCACCGAAAGATCGAGCTGTCCTTCCTCCAAAACGTTGCAAGACTGACAACATAAATATTGCGGAAGAGCAGGAGAGCAAAGAGGTAATTGCTGAAACAGAGGACCAAAGACAACTATGTGCTACAAACTGTGTATTTACGAACGAAAATTCAACTTGTACAACAGTGAAACCTGTGATGGAATGTGTCACCGCTATTAGCCTGCAATCATCATCTGAGGTTAGGGTTAGTACCACATCTTCTATAGATAAGCCAATCAGAACCAGAATGTCGTGGGATCTTATAAAAGAAAATTCAAAGATGATAAAACTTTATACTGGTTGCCCAAGTGCTGAGCTTTTTGAGTTTGTTGTTGATCACGCTCAACTGAAACATCAGAAATTACAATATTACAAGGGAAAATTTTGCAACAAAAAAGTATCAAATAAGCCCTGTAAAAAACCGTTGTCAGAAAAAGACAGGCCCATCAAGGTCATTACCACTTCAAGATCAAATTCAGATGGCACTTATGAGAATTCGCCTAGATGCTGCAGTTGAAGATATTGCTTTCAGATTTGAGATATCAGCTGGGCATGCTTCATCAATATTGACAACAATGATCTGCTTCCTTGGACTTGAATTATAGCCATTAATTTATTGGCCAACACCCTACGAAACACTATCTTATGAACACCCACATTTTGCTGGAACTTTTCACAAATGCGTAGGTATTGGAGATTGCACAGAGCAGAAAATTGAACATTCAAAAATGTTGATGCACAATATCAAACTTATAGCACATATAAAAGCAATAGCACTCTAAAAAAGTTGATCTTCTGTACTAAGTCTGGCTCTATTTCATACATATCACCAGCATATGGTGGCTCATCCACAGACAGATTCTTCACTGAAGATACAAACATTGCCAGTAAATTTACACCTGGTTTTATGGTTTTGTTTGATAAAGGCTTCAATGTGCAGGACTTATTTCTTCTTTATAAGGTGAAATGTATTATCCCACCCACCTTACGTTCGCCAGAAGCGTAAGTTTACAAGGTCTGAAGTATACCATTGAAAACGTGTGGCAAGAGCAAGAATGGCTTTCCTGGATGCAGTTTCAAGCCAGTTTCGTTGCATGTAAAATCTTTATGTAAGTTGTGGCTTTGTCTAATGTAACGCCTCCTTGCATGTTGCTCATTTTCTATGCCCCATGACAATGGTGGGCTCTTAGGAGGTTTACAGTAACCCAAATTATTTGCAATGGCTCGCTTTGTTGATGCTAATGAGTGCTTCAATGATTTGTACTGAGCTATGACATTATGAGCTAAAAGTGCTGTAATAACACCAACACGAAATGCAATCCAGGATTCATTTTTACTTTGTCCATGAGTAATTGCCTCAATTTTTAGCAACATGTAAGAAGACCTGTCATTTTTGAAATGTGATAAGAAATCTTCCTCACATTGGGATTTGACAACAAGTTCATTGATTGGCAGTGGGTCATAACTGCTGGATGCCATTTAAACATGGTCATGGCTAACCTGATGCAAATTCTTAAAACACAACACTGAGGCAGTTCCTTTTGATGCTTTAAAAAGCTTGTACCAATCATTGACAGAGTCGCGATCTTGGAGTGGCCTGGGATCAAACATGCTACTTGAAGGCCTCTCAAATTCTTCCTCATAATCTGGGTGAGGTCTTTTAACGTTTATATCACACAGTTGTGATGGTGGGTGTATTTTCCTATTTTTGTTAAGTTTTTGACCCCATTTTTGCTGCTTGGAAGTGCAAGTCTTATTATGTGCAAGAGCCACTTCAGAGGCAATGTCATGAGGCAGTGCAAAAACAAGTTTACAAGCCTCACTATAACCAGCAATGCAATTACACTCTCCAGTTAATACTTCACACGTTTCTGTATTCAAACACACCCAAACATTGTAAAGTCTTTCACCAATTCGAGTTTGTTGAACACATTGACCTCAAACAAAACAATAGCTCAGACTGTCTGAGATGTTGTTAAACTCCACATTGTTGATATGCTGAGCATTCTGAAGGTTCAGTCCTTCTTTCAAACCTTTTCTGGAAATGCTTTTTACTGCATACTTCTGGAGACAGTCGATGTTAACGTCTGGAAAGCATGATGAACCAGCAACCCACGCCATTACTAGTTCATCAGGGAGAGGTATTTGCATATGATCGGTTTTCAACGTTTGCAGGGGCCTGGACTTTATTTTTTGCGTCTTCTTTTCGGCGCTCAGTAAAACTGGTAAAAGAAGATCTTGCGCAAATACACACTTCCTTATGAGATCATCCTTTCTGATGCCACCACTCAATGGTACTCCTCTCTCGACTAAAAACTTCCTCAGAGCCTCGACATTCCATTCATGCAGCCGATCTTCAGTAAAAACCATGGTTTCTTTTGTAACTGACAACAATAAAGTACGAGCATTCCGCATTTGTTTATTTTGTGGAGATCTATAAATACCATATACCCTGGATATACCAAAATGCATTGCGGCCAGTTAAGATTCATAATGGTGGCGTCAACTGCAAATTGGTCTATTGTTAATTTCTAACGTTTACATAAAGAATTTTTACTTCCCAGCAATGTTTATCTGCAAAAGCATTTGAACTTATAAAATCTTGCCAAGAACGTCCTTAGACAGTTTTAATGCTGTGCAGGAAATGTGTACTTAGATTGTCGCAATATGTACAAAAGCAATAATTTAGGGGCATGGACGGCTTTCTCTATGACCATATGGAGTATGTCAGAAAGTGATCGTCGGATAACGTCGAAAAGGTGAGAATGGCGCCCTTGCACGAGATCGATTTTGACGAGAAACAACTGGGAATATCAGCTTAAGTACGTAAGTGAGAGCAAAATCACTTTAGATTATGGGATTTTAGGAAATTCTCTACAGCATATCACATTTTAGTTTTTTCCCGAACTTCCTCTTCAAGGTCTTCAAATATTCATTCCTGGTACTTTTTCCAATACATTGTTATAGCAAGTAAGATATTTTCCTGATTGAGCATTTTGGCTACCTTACCCAAACATGATAGCCTGGATTTTAACTGATGCCCAACAGCATGAATGGGTAATTAGTGTATTCAAATATTAAAGAGAGAAAAAGAGATACAATGATAAAATTGATGGATTATGCACTAATATGAAAATAGATTACCCTTTGGTACTTCAGAAATGTGTTTAGGGATTGATGTGCCAGCCCCATGTGATTAAATATTTTCAAAATCGTTGTTCATGCCCCTCCTGCTGACAATGTAGCAAATGATAGAAGAACATTACAAGCTGGAATTTTTGTTCCTTGACAACGTGGCTGACGCCTCTAGATGGTTTCACGGTTATCGCAGCTGTTACCTACACAAACTGTTTTCATCTCGACCATTGTGCCTATTACTTTGGTAGTAACAAATGGATCATCCATTGTGCAAGCAGGGAAAAACTGGAACAGTTCAAAGGGACAGGACAGAAGGAAAATAAATTTAGGAGCCGTCTCCGAGAATTATCTGCTGATTTCAACTTGAAACTGAATAAAACAATTTAAATGCCTACATTTCAAGATGTAAAATGAGAAATTTAGCCAGCTATAATTTGATATGTCATGAAAGAGGAATATGTACATCCACATGCAAAAGAATAGGCAGTTGCTGATATGAGTTCAAGAATCATATCATGAGAAAATACAAACCCTTTTTCTTCTTCCATTTCACAACAAATGGAATCCTCTTCATCACATTGATAATCTTCTTGATCAACATCAAAGCCATTATCATCATCATCTTCTTCTTCTTCTTCTTCCTCTTTTGTCGCTGTCAGGCATGAGGTTTGCAGTTCATTGTGTCACTGATCTGAGGCCATGCAGGCTCTCGATTTTTGGTGTCTTGCTAAATTCATAGCTGTAACATTTGCTCCGTATTATGTGCACATCGTTCTCTTTGATATATATTTTCTTGCAGTCTGTGTATTAGTCTGATCTGATCTCCCCCTTTGTGCGGCTCTCTCTTTGCACGTTATTCCTCTGTTCACAACTCCTTACATGCCTCGCATAATTCGTCCTTCCAACCAAGTTATTACATATTCTACATTCTTTTCTATCTCCTTCCATTTTTCCACCTTTACATGCTTTGGAGTGGTTTTTCAATGCCTCCTCTTGTCTGAACTCACTATTGCATTTCTGGCATCTAAAAGTTGTAGCATTTTCCATTGTTCTGTGAAGTCTTTTCTGATGGATGAACAGTCCAGCTTTAGTTCTGAACGTTCTGCCGCATCCTTCGTATTTGCATTTGTTGTCATTCTGTGCTTCATACTGTGATCGTCTTTTGATATGTTCTTCATTTTCATGTCTTATATACTGATGCCCCAGTTGTTTTTCGAATTGTTCTATATGTCTCATTCTGTCTTTGACTACATTTTTCCATTTTGCTCTATCCATTGCTATTTGTTCTACTTCATGGGCCTCTATATTTGCTTCCTTCAATAGTCTGTGCCAATACATAATCGTCGTAATCTTTCTTTTCCTTGGTTTTCTCCCCGTCTCCATTCTTCTGATCCAACCCATTGTTGCTGGTTTTACTAATCTTTCATCTGACATTCTTGCAATGTGACCAATTCTTACTAAGTGGCTCTTCTCTATTTTGCTTCTGATTGTCTTCACATCTAGCTCATTTCTCACATCTTGCATATTCATGCGATTTCTCTCCATCTGTCTCAAAGGTTCCTCCTTCTTGTTACTCCATATGTATCTATATCTCTTGTCTATCCAGCTTTGAATTCTTTTTGTCTCCGATTTTGAAAAAGGTCTTACAGCAGAATTGAACAAAATGGTGCTTTCTACGCAGGTTTCCACTACTTTGGCTTGTGTCTTCTTGCTGAGCTTACATTTCATAATCTCTTCTTTATTTGCATCCATGTTCTTGCTGCTCTCTTTATTTGCATGTTAGTATCGTGTTCATTTCCCATATATGTTCCTAACATTCGGATTTCCTCACTGTCTCTTTCTCCGAGTTCCATTCTCTCTTCCTTTGATTTATTGGTTCTCTCTTCAAACTCCCCCATTGACTTTCTCGATTATTTGCTTGCCTTCTTCTATTTCGTCGCTCATTCCAATGATAGTGGTATCATCCTCAAACAAAGACATTGTTAGTGTTGCATTCTTGGCTTCTGAGTTGAACGTGTTCTTTACATTCTTCGGTGGAAGTGAATGACCTGTCATGAACGACCACTCAATGCCTACTTATTTCATTCTTTTCTCTGCTTCACGTGCTCTTTCCTTTTCTGCAACTCGAATAACCGCCTGATGGAATATGTAAAAAATCACCGGGGATGTCACACATCCCTCTCGTAATCCTCTCTGTGGGATGAACTCCGTACTGTCTCTTTCTTCCCCCCTGACTCTGTATGATGTAAATTCGTGTAGGTCCTTCAGCTTGTCAATTACTTTGCTTGGTAGTCTATATTTCTCCAGTATGGCCCATAATATTGGTCAACTTACTCGTGGGTATGCTTTTTTAAGATCTAGAAGTATAGCCATCTCTTTTCTTTCATCCCTTTCATTGTTCTCATTGTTTATGACTTCCATATTTCTAACTACTTTCACATCTTCTTGGATTCTTACAAAGATTTGTGTTGCATCAGCCGTTGATCTTCCTTGTCTAAAACCTTCTTGATTCTCGTCTAGTGCTCCAGTAGCTTCTGCCCAATTTCGGAGCCTTGTTGCCAAAATTCTCGCTAAAATTCTGCTCATGATAGGCAGTAAGCACACTCCTCTGAAATTATTCATATCTTTTTTATCCCCTTTCTTATGTAATGGGATAATTATTCCAACTTTTTGTCCATCATTCCATCTGTGTGCGGGGTTTTCCCAAAACCACTGGATCTTTCTATATACACTTTTTCTGATCTCATCTCCTGCTTCTCTGATGTACCTCAATCGTATCTCATCCTCTCCTGGTGCTGCATCCTTCATCTTCGCTATTTCATTCTTTGTTTCTTCAAAACTCGGATTCTGTACAATTAATTCGTTGTTTCTCTCCAATGTCTCTTCCTCCACCGTCAGTTCCTCTACCTTGTCAATTGTCTTTAATATCTGGTCCAGACTATTTTCATATCGCTCATGAGTGATTTTTTCGAGATGACCTTTAAATTCCTCCTCGGTGAAAAGCATTATGGTCTTGCTGTTGTTGTACTCTCCTCTCCTTTGCAGCATTTGCAGTATTTTGTACATCCTCCCAATTTGTCCCATTTAACTTGCTTGTTGGCACTCTTCTGCTAATTGATTCCACCAATTTTCCTCCCATTGTCTTAACTCTCTTTTGTAGTTTGCTCTTTTCTCTGTCAGTCTTGCTTTGGCTAGAGCATACTCCTGGCTTGTTCTGTCTCTTGTCTGCCGTATCACTCGATTTCTCTCTCTTAGTGCTTCACGTATCTCTGCTTTTAGTTCCATTGCTTCTTTCTCGTGTTGGTTCATCCATGGGTTTGTTTGTTTCTCTCGTTTACCACATACTTCCTCCGCAGTGGCTCTAATTATTTTGCTCACTGTTTGCCATTCTAGGTCTTCCGTGCTCACACCCCTTTTTGTTACTTCTTGATTGGCTCTTTCTTCTGTCCTTTTTCTGTACTGCTCTGCTATGTCTCAATTCATCATTTTCTCCCAATTTATATTTCCTCTTTTCTTTTGTTTTCTCTCATTTGATCGTCTCGGTGTTTTCATTTTTAGCTTCATTTCTACGATCTTGTGGTCGGATAGCATTTCGTTATGTTTGATTTTCAGAGCTTTTACAATTCTATGTCTGTCCTCTTCTCTTGTTATGAATCCATCAATCTCATACCATGTTTTACTGGCATGATTGAACCATGTGCCTCTCTTCTTCATATAGAAAAATGAATTAACCCAACATAATCCATGCTTAGTCAGCCATTCAATTTGATCTTCTCCTTGTGGGTTTGTTCTCCTGAACCCATATCTTCCCACTGTGTTGGATTTGTCATATGCTCCTATATTTCTACCAATCTGTGCATTAATATCCCCCCCCAATCACAATGATTTGCTTTGATGTACCCCTGTGTATCACTCGTTCTAGCTCTCTCCTCACCTCTTGTATCTTTTGTTCATATTTTGCACTCCCCCTGACTGGTTGTTGATATACCGATGACAGGATTGAATCTCTGAATTCCACTGTTGTTACTCTTTCTGCGGGGTACCACTTTCTTCCTTCCGTTTCCCATTTTCTATACCATTTTCCTCTCATTAATACTCCTGTTTTCGTAGAATGTAGAAGGTACATACTTTCCCCATCTATCTCAAATTTCTTGATGCCATGGCTAAAGGTGTTTAGCTCAGTTACAAAGGTTATATCCATTCCACTCCGTTTGCATAGTTTGACTATTTCTCCAAACCTTCCTCCGTGTATATTGGCCCTCTGTACATTCCATGTTGCGATTGTTTTGTTTCCTTTCACCCATTCCTTCTGTAATTTTCTTATTTTATTAATTCTCCTTCTTGCTCTTCTCCTCTTTATTCTGGCATTTCTTGCTTGTCTCTGGGCTTGACTTGCTGGCCCTGGATTTTTCTCCACATCTGTTTCCAATTTCTCTTTCAAAAGAGCGCTCATAGCTCTCGGATCAGTGACAATGCACTGCATTGTAGGCTGTCGACAGTTTTAGAGAGCTCCAGCCATTGGCAAGGTGACTGTCCCTCCGTTGAGATCCCCATTCCACGAGATCAAACGGTTGATACCGGTTTGGCAATCGCTTTTCTGAGGCCCTCTTCTACTTCCTTTTGTCAGGGTTTCCCCTGTCCGCTCGGCACCCAACGGGAAGGTATGAAGTCATGATCGAGCCATCATCATCGTCATCATCATCAGCATCATCATCATCATCACCATCATCATCACCATCATCATCTGTCTGTCTGTCTCTGTCTCTTCCTTTTCGCCCCCGAAGGGGGCCTAGGACTGACCCTGGGGTCGGTTTTCGCCTGTAATTTGTTTAAAAGAGGTGATCGAGTCGGCTACACTCAATCGACTCTGTAGCCCCAACAGTTACTAGGCAGAGCTGTAGCGTGAGCCATTGAGTCTGCTTTTCACTGAATGGGGCCTGGTTGGACAGTTTGCCACAGGTCATCAACATCTGCCCTAGTTCTGAATCTCTATGATATAAACCACTATCAACTTAAGGGCAGCTGTTTCTCTGTGCCCACTTGCCACCACGTGGAGGTCTCCAACCATGGGCTAGCTCATCATCATCATCTTCTTCTTCTTCTTTTTTATCGCCTTGCGGCATAAGATTAACTTGATTCTAACCAAAAAAACTACAAGCAGGCTTTTGATTTTTGATGCCTAGCCATATTTGCTACTGTGATCACTTTGTCACACTTTTTACATTTTGTTCTGTTTATTCTATATGTTCTTGTTGGCAAAATGTGAGTCCCCTACAATTCTCTGGCACTGGCTCCACAAGATAGTCTATGTCTAGCAAAATTTGCTTTTGAAATCCATTTCATACAATTCCTACATTCTTTTTTCCCATTCAAAGTTCTTTCCCCATCACATCTTTTATAATGGTTTTTCATGCTTCCCTCCTGCTTAAATTCATCACTACAATTAGGGCATACAAATAGTGGTGCATTAGTAAGGTCTCTGTGCAACCAACCGTTTTTGGTGGATTGTAAGTGCAGCTCTTGTTCTAAATACTCTATTACAACCTTTATACAAACATCTTGCATCATCACATCTGACTCCTTGGCTTCTCTGATCAATCTTGTCTGTACCCCTTGGTATTTTATATGTTTTCCCTTGCTATCTCTCATACTCTTCCATGTGCAGTTGTCTTTTCTTTACTATTACCTTCACGATTTGATGTTAATTATTCTATCATATTCACCTCCATCCCTGCCTCTTTTATTAATCTCCTCCAGTACGGTATTATCAGTAAAGTTTTCTTCTTTGATTTTACTTTGCCTTCTAATTTTGTTAACCATCCTAGCAATGCTTGTTTAACTAGACTCTCATCAGGAAGTCTGAGGATATGTCCCATTCTGGTAAGATGTGCAACCTTATTTTTGTTCTCATTGATGAAGCTTGCAGCTGGTTCCTAATATCAGCCATATTAATTTGATATTCCTGCATTTGTCTCAATGGTTCACCTTTCCTGTCACTCCAAATATATCTGT
>WIPJ01067802.1:0-22312 GCA_018155075.1 Cassiopea andromeda
ATGGACTTCAATCAAAGTGTGATTGATCTGTTTGCCCAGCTCAAGAATAGAAGAGCTAAATTCCTTTCTAAGCAGCCCAAGAGCCTCAATGCATTTTTTAAAACTGCACACCAACATATTATATTTGATAGTTTCTGCTTACATCACCTAGATTCTCTTTGCATTTTGTGACAAAAGTATATCATTCTAGACAATTTATACTATTTAGTGTTCATAGAATGAATACTTCCAATTACAAAATAGTTTTGCAAAAAATTATCTGCCTGAATTGATTATATCCCTTAATAGCAGAAGAGAAAATAATGGCTTTTGATGGTTGTTATTCTTGAAGCAGATTTAAGCAAAAAGTCTCTTATCATTTTTCTGATTACATTCATTTTTATGAGAAATATGTCCATAAGAAACATAAGGCTGAAAGTAGGCAAAAGTTAAGAAACAGGCAGGCTGAGTTTCAAACAATAACTTTAAAGAGTGGTTTTTGTAAGTAAATGTTTTATAAAACTAGAAGGAAAATGGAATTAGCAACCATGACGTGCCTCAATAAACCTGAACATCCTTTCTCTTGAATCATAATTGCCTAAGCTGGGTTATTTTTATCACCAGAAGTCTTTATATTTAAGAAGCATTTCAGGCTGCATTCGAAAAAATATAAAAAAACTTCCAGGCTGAGGCCAGATAATGTATTTCTTGTTTGAAAAGAAAACGCGTATTTTACTATATGAAGGTAAAGCTATCCAATGTTATTTTTTGGGTGTGGCTCCCTAAGATATTTTCGACCACATCCAGTTTTCAAAATCTTGCCCCCCCCCAGTGACTAATACCACGAGCCACCACTGCTTCGTATTAAAATAGTATAATTTGTAGGAAAAGCTGCTTATACACTATCCTGCTGGTATTCATTTGCTAACGTGTGGATAACAATATTATTTGGGGGTAAGGAAAACTAAGAATGTTTAGTGTAACGAATGGTTGATAAATCTTTCATCAATTTTCAAAATAAGAAAGATATAAAACAAAATATGAAGTACAACAAATATATCAAATAACAAGATATAAAACGAAAGAAAAAGCCTCAAGCCAACCAGAAAAGACGAACAATTCGGTATTTACTGGATTTCAAGAACTAAAGTCGTTCAACCTAAGGAAATATTTTTGTTTGTTCGTTTGTTGTTGTTTTTTTTGTTTTAAAATGGCGGACTTACATTTCTTTTACCAATGTTACAATGAGTTTCTATATGTTTTAAAACAAACCTAATTGTCTATTAGACTACAAAACCATGTAGTTTTTGTTTTAATATTTTCCAAATATACTAAAAATGTACTAGAAAAGTCTCTCAAAAAGGAACTAAGGAAAAAAATGAAAGTGTAAGAATTAACAAATATCAACAAAACATCAAGTTTGTTAAATTACATTTTAGAAACTTTAGGGAAGGGCTTAGTTTTTGTTCTTCCAAACATGATATTAGGTGCGCTCGCATTTTGTCCACGAATAAGCTTCCCATGCTGTTGGCACTTTTGACATGTTTTAATATAACTTAGCATCGTCGACAATACCATGCCAATAAAATCTCTCAGATAGTTTTTGGTAGGTCGAGTCTCGTCCCCTATGGCCACTAAATGCAACAGATTCAACTGATTCGTTGAGTCCCTCGTGGACATCGTGGATAATGGCTTGTTTTAGGTCGTTTTCAAAGATGACTCTTCGTGTATTTTTGGAAAGTCAAGTGACCATCAATGATTGTGAAATGGCTACAAGATTTTCTGAAATTATGTTTTGTCCCTTTCTCTTTTAGCTCGTTGGGATATTTTCCATTTCTTATGTAGTTTTCAACATCATTTAAATTGACGTGATTGCTTTTCGCCATGTTGATTAATATAAGATTAAAGCAAGAACTTCAAACAAAAACATTCGACAACGACATCGAAACAGGAAGTTCAAACAATAATATAACAAAAAACATTCGAATTTATAGTGAAAAGGTCTGATTGATGCAGATTGAAAAATAGAGTCTTCTTCTGCGCGGTACTTTTTTCTAGAAAAATAGGGGAGTACTTATTTCCCAGAGGGAGTACTTATTTCCCAGGAAAAAAGTACTGGGGAGTATTTATTTCCGGGAAATAAGTACTGGGGAGTACTTTTTTCCGGGGAGTACTTATTAACTGTTACACCGGTAATGTACTTGAATAAGACCAACATGGTCCTGGGTTCGAGGCCCACCTTCCAGAGGCATCTTCCAAGCCCCAAGGAATTGGGGGAAACGGAGGTAAAATCGAGTGTACATAAATTCCGCTGTTATCTATACTGCAAACTATTTAAATTGACAATGAATTACATAATTAGAGAATCAAAATCAGAGAGAATTGCCAAGATTATATAATATTGTCATATCCATGAAGTGTTGGTGAAACCATGAAGAGGTCGATTTTTGCATTCGTCATGGGAGGACTAAAATGTTACGTAAAGATTGGGAAGGGATAGGCATACTAGGTTTGTTACGATACGTAACAAAGAGTGGGTGGGTGGTGGAAAATGGCGGAAGATAGGGCACCGTAATTTGTGACCGGCCCCTTACGTATACATACAGCAGCTTTACAATCCTTGCCTCTTTATTGATCAGGTAAACAAGGTTTTCAAGGGGATTCCCTTACTGTAAGTAGTTTACCTTTGATTGCAATGTTCAGGAGACTTTTCATTAGAAAAAATTGAACTACATTTACTCATTATTGTTCACTGGTTATCGAATGGTGACATTTTACAATCTTAGAAATGCACTCTAAGTGGTAAACATAATTTATTGGGTACTTCCCTATCTTTGAAGATCGCTGCTTTCTTAGAAATCAGTCACATGACATAGTCAATTGTCAGGCGTCAATGCGACCTCACCGAATACTGTACGATACTGATGACGAAGTACGCAGTTAACCTTCGATGCAAATTGAGAGTGGAGTGAGAATTTGCCGTCATCAATCTAAGCAGAGTTACAACGAGCAGTGTAAACCTCCTTGACGGAGTAGTTAAGCCTCCAAATGGAGAATTCAGAATGCGTTAGTGATGAAGCCAAGCAGGACATAACGGTTTCTTGCCCAAAGTGTGGTAATGCTGTTCTACGTCTGACAGCCAAATTTTGTGATGAGTGTGGTTTCATGCTAGAGACGAGTAAAATCCCAGAACAAAAAGGTATCTTGTATAGATTGTGATTGGATATCCTTACTGTTGAGGATTCATTTTGCATCAAAATATATCTTTGCATAGGCCTATGCAAAGATATTTAAAGCAAAGTGTCACTGCAAGAGGCGTCATTAAGTTTTCTACCATGTGAATTAGTGGGAGTCCACTTCATTTGGGCCGTTTTATTCTCGAACGACAATGTGGAATTTGCTGACTGCTATCCAAATTTCTTTTGTTCTTTCACCCAGACTGTAAAGAATTCCTAAGCCTGCACACCAGGAGTGTAGTGCCGGGTGGGGGTTCAGCCCCCTTTGTTAAAATTTTGGAAGATTTTGTGGGTGCAGCCCCCACTGTAAGTGCCAAGTTATTGAACATTTTTCTTAAGTTTTTCTACTTTGTCCAGAATTCGCAAACTCATTTACAGGTTTGTTCACAATATCAGGCCTGTACCGATGTAGTGTCAACCTTCCAGGTAAGTATTCTCATGGCCAATCAAGGAAATTTTCATTTTCTATCAACAAATTTGTGCCAGTTTATTGTCACGAAAGAGCACGTTTTGAGCACCCTTCCCTGAAAACTTTCCGTCTGGAAATCATGCCATTTATCAGCAAACACTATGACGTTTTGGAAAGCACTGTGACTTTTTGGGGCAATAATGAATGAATATGAATGTAATGTTTCATTAGCAAGCCCTACGGGTTTCTGAAAATGTTGCAACGTGTCGGTAGATGGCCCTTAGATAGTATTGTACCTACTTTAGATGTGCAATGATGGGATGATTTTGTGCATAGTTAAAGAGTTAAACTATGCAGTTTCATTTAGGCAGCTTTTTGAAACTAATAACATTTCATTTCATCATTCTCTTTTGAAACAATAATTTTTCCTGCAAGTTACTAGAATTTCCTTTTCTCTTGTTTACATAATTCATCGATAGTAAAGTCACAATATAAATCCCAACAAAACTCATAAAATGCACCAAATGTTCCTCTCCGTTTTAGCACCACCGTACTGCTGAAAAGGCTGTCAGTCACATTTATAGCCAAAGTGAAGAGCGTTGTTGGTGTTCTTTGTCCCCAACCCCCTTTCTTCTTCCACTGTTCACTTATTTACAAATAAATGTAGCTGTTGTGTTCATCTTGTCAGCAAACTTTCATTTTATAAATCCATTCAATTTTGCCCCCACCCCCACCATTTTGGTAGCCAAAAGGGTAAGCCCTACACTCCCTAGAAAAGACTAAGGAAAGGACCTGCATGGTACAAAATAATACCTTACCTGGTACAATGTTGGTGTTTGGTGCAATATCAAAGAATGAATTGAAGCTATTTTGCATAATTCTACAGGCATGCCCTTTTTAGGGCATGATTGCTAAAAGGTTATTATGGGCCCCCTTGTTAAAAATTTAGCAATACACCACTGCTGCACACATCTATTTAAGATAACCTTATGTTTTACTGAGCCTTAATATTGTTAAAATTTTTTAATTTAATTCCTACTGGGCCAAAAATTTAAGGAAAAGTTCAAATCTTTGTTATTCTGCTAAGTCATCATAAATCTAAGCAAGAACAGAACAATAACTTTGGTATCTTCATTATAGAACTTAATCTAAGAAGAAGTCAAATGAATAGAAATTCTAAATCTAGATATACATTGAGCCATGCATTGCTTCAAAGTTATTCTTTAGTTTAAGGAAATTTTAGACTGAATATTCTTTTAGATTATATTCTTATGAGAGTTTGTAGTGTTGCTTGCTTTGAGATTCTCTCTTAGTCATGGGCCATAGTGGAAAGTATGACAGTTTTTGATGAGATTTTACACATGCAAGCAAGTTTCAGTTGTGCGTACACTCATGCAGTCAATGCTAAAACATTCACTTGCAGATGTGCACACACACACAAGACTCCTGCCGTGATGCCACTGAGAGACAATACCCACATCCTTGTGTGTGCACACTTGCCCTTTAGAATAGAAATTGCATGCATGCAGCTGCCATACTTTCCAGTATGGTTCATTGGTGAGCTATATTATACATGACAGATGACAAGAATGTGCCACTTATTTATTTCTATAATATTTTCACATTAGCAAACTGACTTACATCTCTACACAAGCCATTCAAAAGATGAGATGAGTTAATATTATCAACAAAAAGATGAATTTCTTTCAAGGATAGAGTTTTAGATCTTGTGTGGATTTTTGCATAAATTTTAGGAATCATGAAAATAGGGCTCATTATAATATGTTTTCTGTACTGTGTATGAGATAGGAATTTTACACTACAGACTATTATTTTGATAAGAAACATGTGTTACAATAGCAATTTGCTATGTAGTTTAGAGTAAACTATTGAGTTCTGCTGAGGAATGTTCTATGGCTCCTTTAAGAGTACTTTTTGCATTTCATTAGATTGAATCAAATAGTAAAAGATGTGGCCAGTCAAAGTAGAAGTGTGGCTCAGTTTTAAAAATGTTTTGGGCTTCATAGGCACTTAGATATGGCTGGTGTGGTGGAGTGTTCTTTGAAGTGGGGGCTGCCCTAGTTGGGCATGGCTCTTCTTCTTGTTTGCCAAAAAACAACACCATGCTCTTTGAAATGTGGGGATGATATCATTGGCCTAGTACTAGGGGAGCTCCTCTAGTCCTAGGCCACTGCCTGTGGATGGAAGAATGGAATGTCAAGTTGGTGGTTCTGCAAATCAATGGAGAAAGCAATATCATGCTAGATGTTGCAATACTCTATCATCCCATGTTTAGATTTACAAATCTGTATTTTCTTCTCTCAAGGCCAGCAAGAGATTAAGGAAAACTCCTTGGAAGAGAGAAATTCTCTTAGCAGCTCTGAAGAGAATACTGTCTACAAAAGAAAGAATGAAGGTATATTTTTTTAGTATGAATATGGGTGAACATGGTATATATGTAAGGGACTTGATTTATTATGAAATGATAATTGCTGCCCTCTAAAACCTTAGGGAAAAGCTTGGCAATTAAGTTTACATGGACAGCTATTGTTTGCATTTAGATAACATTGCATTTCAGTAGGGAGTCAAAACTGGGGGTGGGAGTGCTGGTCCCTCCCACTTTTGTGCATGAAAAAGTACTTTGCACTTTTATTGCGCTTCTTTGCAGTACAAGATGCCAAAAAAAACCATTTTCTATGAAAAAAGCTTTGGAAGTGATGCTTTATCCAAAACAGTTGAACAAACTTCCAAGCTTATTCCCAACCCTGGTGAGCCCATTCAATTAGACCCATCCACATTTAAAGTTATGTTGATACCCCTGTGCACTTGCCAATCATTTTTATCGCAACAAGGTAATTAGCTGATATGTATATTAAACAGAAGTAGCTAATGATGCAGCAGATGATGATTTGGCTGGCTCAGATATGAAAATTTATATATGTTCCTTCTGCAGTGAAAGGTTTTTGTAACTGCACATTAGCGGCTCACTTCATTAAATGAAAGCCTTGTTGTTTCCCCTGTTCTTATTTTGGTTGATAGCTCTTTTTGCAACTAGGAAATGAAAATCAGAGTGATGCAAAGAAATATAAATATCATGTGACTCCAGGGAATTTCCTTTTGAATTCTGAAGCTGACACTATAGACCCAAAAATGATTGGTGTTTCAGAGCAAATCCCTTCTGATGCAATTGACATGATGAAAGCTGGTATAGACATAGCTGAAGGTAATAAGATGGTACAGTAATATATTTTCTAGACTGGGTACGCTATTCAGCACCATCGGTATTGATATCTGCTAAAGCCATGAATGCAAAGGTACAATCTAGTCAAATATTTAATGCTTATTTCTGATTAATGTATAGATTAGGTTAAATGCACATTTGCAAAAGTATAGCATTGGGCTGTTCAGGTGATTTTGTATTTGAAAAGCTAATGCAATAATTTGCTGCTGATTGGATAGAGTACCCTCCTGGGATCACAGAAAATGTTTTTATTTCACCTATAGCCATTCAAGAATTATAGAAAAATGAAGTTTCAACTTTTGCCCAAATTTCTGAAAAGACACAGCTGCTATTTATATTGTATGGTCGAAGATTCAATGGAACCACTGAACTCAAATTATATAGGCGGTGAAGCCATTGTCATGCACTGCACAAGATTCACTCGGTACGGAGCCGGCGAAGTCTGGCTTTATATTTTCTGTTTGTAAAAGCGGATAGGAACCAATTTAATATTATTTTTTATGAAATTTCATTGGGGCAAGCCTCTTTGAAGATTCTTGAGGTCCTGAAAAGTATAAGTAAATAAGAATCTTTGAAACAAATGCAAAATTTCACAATGTTTAGTTTCCAATGGAAAATTTCTTATTGATTACAACGTTTAACTGACTTAAGGCGGGTCTCATTGTCTTCAGCTAGCTTTACTTGGCTTGAAATAAGCATTTATTAGCATTTAGCATTTTTTTCATGTATTTTGATATGAAAAAAATGCTAAAAAACAAAGTTATTTCAAGGCATGGCCTTTCAAGAGACGAAACGAACGGGAGTTTAAAGCCAGCCGCGTCTTGCTTTGCGTGAAGTGACTTCTCCAGTAAAGGAACCGGTCTAACCCGACTCTATATTTTCGTCATGGTTATTCGTCCGGCACCGGATCCATAACTCCATTCGCTATTCGTCCGTAAAACATGCACATATGCGCCGTAGAAATCAAATGTATGATTAGCGGCTTCACTTCCTTGTATTTTTGCATATATTTAAGTTCGGGGCAAGTCAAAATGTACGCAAGTCCTGAAAGGGAAGGGGGTACCCAAAAAACGTACGAATGCTTACAAGGAAGAGGAGGCTCCTCAAAGAACGTACGTACGCTCAAGTACTTCTCGAATGTTGAGTACTTGAAAAGCTGCTTAAATAAATATAACCATCATGTACAATTACACGCAAGTTCCCCTTGATTATTATGCAAAACTGTGAAAATGTTAGATTTCTCGGCTATGTGTTTACTTTTTCGCACTTTTAAAATTGTGTGATAAACAATGGATTCGAATATCTAGTTGAGGGGTGATGTTTTTATACAAGAAAGTTGCTTAAAATTACGATGAAATAGCCTCTGTATTGCTCTTTATGTTTCTTGCCTTTCTTTATCTCATTTTGATTTACTCTTTTGTTCGCTAGGCTGACAAAAACAGTTTCCAGCAATGAATCATCCACATTTATCCGGCTCTACTTTTGAAGCAAAAAGAGTTACGGATCCGTTACTTGCGAATTTTTAACGGGCCTGACCTCTTTGAAAATAATCAGGGCTCCCAGAAGTTTGGATCTTTACAATAAATGAAAAATTTTGCAATCCAAACTGATCAAAGGCAAATTGCGTAACGCTCGCGACACTTAAGTCTGGTTTCCATATAATCATCTCTGTAATAGGGATCGGTTTCTGTCGTCTGATCGCAGCCTGAGATGATTCAGACGATTTTTGGTTTCCATGTGATCGTCAATGTCGTGCGTGTGTATAGAAACCATATACAGCAAGACAGGTTATTGGGAATCTGGCTCCTACTAGTACCTAGTGACAATGTTACAATAGAAAAGTGCAATAATTGACAAAGAAATAAACAGGTGAAGGTAAGATTCATCAGCTATCAACTTTCGATCAGAATGTCATGGGTTTAATGACAGGGCACCAGCATTGAAAATGGGATACTATATCAGCAAAAGATGGATGTAAGTGATGTAGACAATGTAGTTGTTATAATATGATAATCCATTCCAGTACCTTCTGGAATGTAAACAAAGTATTACGCAAGCACTCACCAGAACTTTCTCTGTCTGAACTTGTAAACATGTTTACTTCTAGCATATTCTATTACTCATAGGACTATTCCAGAAATCTCAGAAGATTCTAGTAATCCATAAACAGACTATATAAATCCTGTATCTAGCAAGCATTTTCAGTTCATCATAAGTTGTAGTAGAGACAAATACTGTCTTACTTTGTTGGTTATACTCACCTTCGGGTTATCAATAAAGTCTTATTACAGCACTAAAATAAGACTTGTTCAGTAGTAGTGTGAAAGTGTAGCAGACGTGACGATCGACAGTGAAAATAATTCAAATCTTGTTCGACTTCATGACCTGTGAGTAGAGGAGAACAAAGACATTCCGTTATTTCCGGTCGTCTCTGTCGTATGGATAAAACTCAGTTCTATCCGGACGATCTTGTCGTCTCTGTAGCAAGGATCGTCGGAATCGCAACAAAGTGCATGTTCATATGATCATCCCCATTGTTTTCGGGGGCGGAAACGATCCTTACGGCAGAGACGATTACATAAGCGCTTAAACCGGAACTGTACGCTGATTGGTTAAAGACCTTCTCCCTTAGTTACATGGTAGCAACCATCCATGCTTGGTTGATTACAGTAAAAACACAACAGGATATTCATATTCCTATGATTTACTATCAATTTGTCTATCGTACAGCCACGCATTGATTGCTTAGCTTTAGTTCTGGAGTATGTATTAATGTTCCATGCCTACTTTTAACATATTGTGTTGAACATCTACCCTCCGATTCGTGATGGAAAGAGGATTCCTTGGACAGTGTTTGGCTAGGCCTCCCCTGTTGAAAATCCTATTTTCGATATCATTCGCGCTAGGAATTCGAATAATTATGGTTTTATTCAACTTAGAAGGCGATCATTATTTATGACCCGGTTGAGAGCTGAAGAGAAAATGGTGGGTAAATGAACAAATCATTTGTGTTAGGTGGTGGTAGCGAACTAACTTTTAAACACAGGGGTGGTGTAAACAAACCACACTTTAGCATAAGTACAAAGTCAAAAATGTCAAATATAAAGCAAAATGGTACCATATCATCTTAAAAAGCACTATCCCAGTAATACAAGTAATTGGAACATATTTTGTATTGTCATAGAGTCACAAAGCTGGCTCTGCTTATCTGGTGGGGGGGGGACAATTTCAGGTTTAACTTTTTCACAAGGGGGTAGAATATATGGAGAATAACAAAAAGAACTCTAATTTAAGGAGGCTTGGGGGCAGAATTGACAAGTGAAGCTCACCCTCATAGATTTATAGCTGAGTTAATGCCATGAATATTATTTAAAAAAGTCTGTAGAATGCCTATGGTTCTATATGTGAAAAAATTAGTGGCAGAATGATTGCGAATGAAATTGTTAACTTACCTAGCTTAATAGACTTCGATAAAGATAAATCAAATATCTTATCAAAAGGTGAAAAATGAAAGTACAAGGCAGATTTCACATTAGACAAAGGCATGCACCTAGGAACCGGTGGTCCCACTTTTCACAAATTTGTATATAAAATACCCCTGTTTAGCTTGCGAAGTGCCCTGTCTTGCATAAAAGATTGCCCCTGAATGCATGTGCTCCCCAATTTTTGAATGCTTCCTACGTCCCTACCCAAAAGCTTGAGTTCAGGGCCAAAGAAGGTTTAGTGTAAGTTTTCTTTTTCTTTTTACGTAAGATCACTTATGTTAGGGTTAGAAGACGGTTGCAAAGTTACTGAATATGCCAAAAATCTCCGAAAAAATAGCTTTTCCCCTGATTGGAGGATTTGTGCTATTATTTGGACTAAAGGATGGCAACAGGTAATGTCACAAAGACGACTGTCAGCTGTTCTGGTTCTCAATCTACTTTTGTTCAGTGTCATTGTGTGAGCAGCACTATCAAGTGCATGTTCAGCCGAGAAAGATCATCGGTCATTGGTCTTTTTCGGTGACGTATCAGCGGACAGAACCTTTCTATTATCGAAAGTCTGATTACTATTTCAGTCTTTGAGTTCTATCAGACTCTGAAAGAAATCAGCGATTGAGAAAGATTTTTGTTGACTCACCAATGAATCATCGCACTTTATGTCATTAGGCTGTAACTCAAGATGTTTTTCCACTTGCTTTACACCAGGAAGTAGTTTTTATTCCGGTACTCGCGCTTTCTCGGTAGGTAGGGAGTAGGGAATAGCACATCTTCTTTCTTAATGCAAGGACATTCTTCGAAGAAAACACTGTTTGACTTTGCGATCACGTGCTACTATTTCACCTTCAATAATGAAAATATCGAACTTTGGATTTTAGACTTGACTTTGGAAGCTCTTTTGTACAGAATGCTTTGAGGTGCACCTAAAGGAGTAGTGCTAGGTATTCTTTACTTTGTAGATGACTGTTTAGTGTAACATCAGCCGGAAAACGTAGCTTTATTATAAACTTGAGAATGATGTCAACGGCTAGAATCATTGAAGGGTAAATCAGGAAAGAACAGTTTGGATCATGTGTTGTAAATTTTAATCGATACGCCCAGTAATTATTGAATAATTATTGTGTAGTAAACACTCTTTTTTATAAAAATGCCTGATTTTTCGCTGAGCCTCAGTTTTCTTAAATTTTTTCGGCTTTGAGCCTTAGATTATTCTTAAATTATTCTTAAATATTGAAGGTATAACTACTTCTGAAAAACAAAATATTATATTCATATCTTTAGTGATGTCTTACTTAATGCTGAAACAATAAAAGTGGAGCAGAATAACAAATATTATATCGATAGTGCAAAGTTAGTCTACAAGCAGTACGATAGCTCAAATACACAAAAATTCTTAGTCTTGATGAAAATTATTTATACTGTATAGTATACAATTTTGTTATAAGAATACCTATTATTTCGTTGAGCCTCAATATTCTTAAATTGTTTTGATTTTGAGCCTTAGATTAAATTGCTCTACAATTAAAAACAAAGTTCATGGTGACTTAGGCAAAAGAAAACTCTTAGAATATTTTAAGGGCGCTGATTCCAAAAAAGTTGTTACATTTTTTCCATATGGTCAAGATTTTTGTACAATTTGGCTTTAAAAGTTTATAATTTTTGAGCACTTACGTTGTAAATACGGGTTATGTTTCAACAAATCTATTTCAAAACATTGTGTTGATATTTATATTGATTTTAAAAGTAACAGTGCAGTAGTATGTATGTGAAACAACTCTGCGCATTAAGTTTTTAAAGAAGTTAAAGAATTTATGACTATTGCTGCAATTTAACATACCAATTAATTGCAATAACGGCTGTTGGATTTAAAAAGTTGGTTAGTTAAAAATTTTGGCTACTTCTAGCAGCAAAGTATCATCATTGGCAGTATCTTTTTTAGTTGAAGATTTACTGCTGAATTCATTGTTGGAACCTTAAAAATTGGTGCAAATCAATGGAATTGAGGACAGGTCTAATACCCGAGGTTATGGTAGAATATTTCCAACCACATTTACCATACAAGAATATCAGTTATTTAGTTGGTTATAGGGCTCTCTCCAAACCTTAGGAATGCCAAATGCTAATCCCGTTTTTCATTTTCATTTGTAAGATCTTCTCAAATCTTGCAGACCACATGAGGAACCCAGGGTGATCTCCGAGCTCATTTCAAGGTGCTTCTCAAATATTCTTCTTTTTCAGTCAGGATATCAGATTTGCCTAATAATTGGATACCTTAGCCATAATCTGAGAACAAAATCAGCCAGTTACGCAAAGGAAACAGCTTTCAAAAGACGCCAGCATGAAGTTTAGAAAAAGTCGTCCTATTCGGCTTCAACTATTTTCTTGATCTGCTACCAAATTTGTCTGACTTGAAAATTTATTTTGCATTTGCCAAATGCCATATGCATATTTTTGATTTCTAGGAGTTTTAGTTTATGGAAGCAAACAGTGAAGAAAGTTTTACATATCAGTTTGGTCCTGTCAATGGTATTAATTCTTCTTCGGTGATGGCTTGCCACCTTTCAGGCCAAATCTAAACTTTGAATTCATCGTAAATGCATGTTATGACATATTTTAATGTCTATTCTTTCACAACTAGTACAGAGGGTTGTTGCAGTGCATTTGGAACATTTTTAGAGGCAAATATTGAGATAAAGTACAGAAAAAGAGTTCAGAATGTTGTTCAAAAAGCTATCCATTGAACAACAGGCACAGGTTATGTAGCAGCTAAACTAGACTGTTTGCACAGAAAATAGCTCATTTTGGAATCAGCACCCTCTAAAATCCCATTTAACACTCCCAACAGCAAGTCCACAAAAATTTTGTAGACCAGTGTTATTCTTAAATTATTCTAGGTGTAGCTGCTTCTGAAAATCAAAGGATTATATTCAAATCTTTATTGATGTCTTACTTTATCATAAAGCTAGATAAAAGTGGAGCAGAATAACAAATATTGCATCAATAGTGAAATATGAAGCCTATAAAACACTACTATAGCTCACATACACAAAAATTCTAAGTCTTGATGAAACTTAGCATTGCATCATTCTTAAAGTATTCTTAAATTTCAGCGATTCATAACCTGAATATTCTTATAAACTTTATTCTCATAAAAATAGCGTAGTCACAACGACAAATCATTGTGTAGTATAGCAACGGCGACAATTTACAATATATAATCCTGACTATTCTTTCCTGATTTACCCTGTAATGATTCTCGTCATTGCTGTCATCTTCAAGATTGTGCAGTGTATCTAAATGATTAGAAGCATCTCTCTCTGAGATCTCGTTTACACGATATCGGATTCAGATCAATTGGATAGGTTTTCATAACGTATTGTCTTTCCGTCTGCTCGATGATGATGATGAATCCTATATAAAATCAATACGCACATTAGTCCGATGCAGAATGAATACACTATCGTGTAGACATATGAATCCGCATGATGTCATACCTGATCGCCCTAATGTCATTCTTGTTGTTGAAAACTATTGTTAATTACACTTTCCTCTCTTGTTGGAATTCACTCTGTGTTGCTCTTTTGCCATTAGCTCTTAGCTCATGAGTTTGAATTCATGTGTTGAACTTGTGCAATAGTCCTTTTAGTATTTTTAGATAGTTTGTTTACAGCAATCGAGATGGTCTGTGTAGATATAATGCAAATCAGTACAGCTTGCCAGCTGCTGCCCTATGATCTTCGTTTCTACAATTTTTAGTAGACCATGCCTTGACTAGCTGTTGAAAAATTGGGCAAAGTTCTTTCATGTACTCATTGAAATACACGAATATAAGAATTCAGTATTATTGTCATTTGTAATGTGCAATAGCATGTGCATACATTGTTACTGAAACTAGTCTTTGCCTATGTTGTTTCTTTGTTCACAGCTTTTCTTTGTAATCATGCTCTCTTGAGGTATCAAGTGCTGGGCACCAGCAATCAACAATAAGCGTTGCTTCAATGCACATCAGTTTCATTTGTAGGAAGCTATATAAGTTAGATACCAATTATGTGAAGTTCAAAGTAGCAGTTAGTTCAATTGTTTTCTCTCATTTTTCAGAAAAACCATCTTCAAGTGATGGGGATGGTAATATTTCGAATGACTCTCCTGGACAAGAGATGCCAATGAGAGCTGAAGCCAGGTCTGTTTCAAACCAGAGCCGTGGCCTCCCTGAAAAGCCAACTTCAAGTGAACCTGTAGTAAATCTTGAGCATAGTCCTAAGGAGGTTGGTAAAGAAGGCCACCCTATATGTAAAGTGCCAGCTTTACATGAAAGTAGCAAGAATGGTGCTGGTGACAGCGCTAAGCAAGTCTCTAGAAAAGATGATTCGAGCCCCACTTTAGAACAGCATATTTGTAAAAGTCCATCTCCAACTGGAGGCACGAATAATGTTGTTGGTGGTGGTGCTAAGGAAAACGACCCTAGCCCCGTTTCAACACAGAACGTCGATGAAGAACCATTTTTAACTGAGTGTGCCAAGAATGTTGCTGATGATAGAGCTAAGCAAGTCTTACGAGAAGATGATTTGAGCCCTATTTCAAAACAGGATGTCGGTGAAAGACGATCTTCGAGTGGAAGTACTAGGAATGGAGTTTCAACTGAAAGTGCTGAGAATGTTGGTGGTGATAACGCTAAACAAGTTTTACGAGAAGATGATTTGAGCCCTATTTCAAAACAAAATGTCGGTGAAAAACCATCATCAACTAGAGGTTCTAGGATTGATGTAGATGGTAATGCTAAAGAAAAGGATTCAAGCCCCATTTGGACACAGGGTGTCAGTGAAAAACCATCGTCAACTGGAGTTGCTAGGGAAAGCAATTCCTGCACCACTTCTAGACAAGATGCAATGAAAAAAGCCTCTTCATCTAAAGATACTACTATTGTCGCTGATGGTAGTTTTACTCAGTTCTCTGAAGGAGTTCACTCCAGTCAAACTTCAAAGCAGACTGTCCGTGACAAACAAACTTCTAGTGGAAGTAGTGGCAGATCAGTTAAATACGATGCTCCCTTGCAAACTGAAGATATTTCCAGATCCAAAGATGATTCTAAGAACGGTAGTAATTTCCAGATCACGTTACTAGCACTATGTATTTCTTTAAACTAAACATTTTAACATTTTAATCTGGCCATGTTTTTAGCCTTCTTCTTGAAATTTACGAAGAAAAATTTTTAATGTTAAAAGAGAGCATTTAGTAATACATTGCCAGCATGAAAACTTGAGAAGTGAAGATCTTGCGAGGATTTGGCTAGTGTACTAGATGAAGTTCTGTTAGAGGGGCACCATGCTCTTGAGAGTGCCCGCAAAGGAAATAATGGTGACGTGTGCAGAAGAAAATAGCTCCAATACATTGTTTTGAATTATGTAAATTATTACTTAGTAGTGAATAGTTTTAAAGGGTCCCATGGATTACTGAGGGAAAAGTGATATCATGTTCGTTCAAATGGGTGATTGAAGAGGTGAGCCCTGGCAGCATCTATTTGCTGATGACTATTGGTTGTAAAATTGCCCCAAAATGGAGCCTGCAAAAGGCATACAGTATACATAGCGATTACAATTTATGTCCTAGTTTTTGATATCAACGATTATTGTGGGTCAAGCTACAGTTAGCCATGGTTTTAATCATCCTTCATACCCTTTTACAGTGATGGATTGTTGTAAGTAGCAAGCAACCAAACTGTTGTATTGTTGCTACATTAGGACAGTGGCGTGAAAGAGACACTCTTGACCCATAGGAAGTCAGTTAGATTGGGGCCCCATCTATTTTAACCTCACATAATGCAAAAGGTTTATCTCTTGAGAATCTGAGGGTTCCACATAGTACCTCAAAAGATTGGGAGTCTTTAGGCATTGTCCTAACACCAACCTAAGTTGGTTACCTAACTGGGTTAGGAAATTCGTGGATTGTCACACTGAAGTAAGGCTCTATCAGCAGATTTGTGTCCTATGCATTTTTGTTATAATAAAAAATTTATAGGATACAAATCAGTTGATAGACAGGGGTCGGTAGACATGCTAAGGGTAATATTGTAATGACAAAAGCTATTTCTATCAGAAAAAACCGGGTTGTATTTGCATCCTTTATTTGTGACACTTATTTGTGCGCCAGGGGTCGATGTATTTCATGATTATTTGCATTGAATTCTATATATAAAATGGAAAGACTAACTCCAGCTATTGACTTGCAGATGCCACAAATGCTGTGCTAAATAATACCAAGAAACTGAAGAGGGTACAAAGTGACGAGCTTCGTAATGAAAAGACTGGTGAGAACAAAACTGCGAAAGGCAAAACCAGTGGTGACATACCGAATAAGAAATTGCTTGTTGAGCTTGCTAAAGACTACCAATTGGCAGATGATGCTTCTACAACAGTGAATCCTGAAGGTATACCAGTTCCATTGGATACTGAGACTGTAGAGAAAGAACCTGTTGAAAATGAAGCCATGAAGAAAGAAGATATTTGCAATGAAAATGATAGCGAGGATGATAGTGATACATCATATGACCCTTCAGTGTCTGAGGAAGTAAAAGAAGGCAAGGAAAGAAAAAAGGGTAAAAGTGTAAAACCAAAAGGGAAAGCAAAGGTATGCATATTAGTTATTCACTTTTGTAAATTTGTCTTTACAAAGTTGAGTTAGATAGGAGTCTTGTATTTATTTCGCATGCCATATAGTGCTTGGCATTTTCTATAGCCAATTGATTTTCTCCTCTCTTGCCATGTGAGAATTTTTGCATTTATTGTAATGCATCGAATAAAAGCCGATTCTACTAATAGCCATCCTTGAATACACGCTCCATGAAATCGGTATTTGTTAAATAGAGGCTTCCCTATTTTAGAAGCCTCTTTTATAAGCTTCACCTGATTTTAATGCAGTTGATGAAGATGGAATGGACGATAAGCTACAATCTTGGATAAACTATACTTAAATATCCAAGAGCTACAACACCAAAACGACACCACAGTCCTAGCCAGACAGTTCCAATACCACAATCCTAACAAGACGTCTTAGACAAGTACAGTGTACTGCTTCTTTGGCTGTTACGGGGCTTGAAGGGGTAACAGTAGGCAACGGCTTTGTGATGAACGTAGTTGGGGATCCTTGTAAGAGAGGAGATGGTATATAACAGTGGTTCTTAGCCTTTCTGGGGGTACCAAGTCCCACAGACTCCATACATGCATTGATCGAGCCCCCCATAGTTGGAAATAGTAAATTGTTGTTATTTTCTTCAAATTCAAAAAAATATTTATATAACTATACGCTGCATTAACGCAAAGCTGTACCATGCATCATTTTTTTCAGGCCCGTAGACAGCTGAACTGGATTGGGGGGAGGCACAGCTTTGGAAGTCCAGTAAACGGCTGGAAGCTCTTGTATGTTACATATCTACGATAGTGGATCAGAAAGCATGTACCAAGATAGTCTTTTTCATAGGTATTCTAGGAAAAAAATGAGGGTTGGGGGTTGCCCCCAGAATAATTTTTCAAGGCTAAGCGCTCTAGAACGTCAGAAAATGCCATTGGGCAGAATATAATTTATTTTTTTTCATCACTGATTTTCATGCTTAGCAGAAACTGATCTCTCAATCTAGCTTCATTGAATTTTGAAGATTTATAACGAAAAAAAGCAACAATTTTTTGAACCGACGGTAGAAGCAGAAAAATCGCATCTTATGTCAAAACATTGAGGAAGAGACATAGCCTTTTGCCACTGCACTGATGAGGAAAAGACATAGGCCAATATCTTGCATTGGCTACATGGAATGGACCTGGGGGGTGGGGAAAAGCTCCCTATCACAAAACATGGTCTTTATCTACACGTTGTTTTTGCAGTGAGCAGGTGAATCCAAGAATTGAAGCACTAGCGTCTTAAGGTCAATTCACACTGGACGCGACGTGAAGCGTCCCATTATGACGCTGGCCAAATATGGTTCATAGGAATTTCTGCTATGCGTGCGCATCGCATTTTTTCATGGATGCGTCATGATACGTCAGAGATGAACAAATCCATCTTTGAAGCGACGCTCTGCTTCATGACAATAGACAAGGTTTCCGAAGTAGGACAGATATAATGATAGTTAAATTCGTCAAAAAAGAACAGCTTATCGAATCTTTGAGAAAGCTGCCTTGCCTTTATGACACTAGTAGGAAAGACAAAAAATGAAATGATCCCTTTTCTAACAACAAATGGCCTAACCAACATTACCAATTCATCAAACTTGGAAAGCAGTATTCGGTGATAATTGAAACGGATCGTGTAATCTTGCAATTCATTTCTTAGATCAAATTGTGATGATGACCTTGACGTTGTCATTATTTCCAAACTTCTAGAACCTAAAACCATCGTTTTTTCTTTGTTTTTGCAATACAATTAAGGCTATTACGGAGTTTGTAAAGAGAGACCGAGAAGCATGCCTTACTGTTTTGACGCCATTGTAAATAGAAATATCAGGCAACGCTTTACCAGTGTGAAATGAAAGAAAAGCATATGGCGCGACGCGTCGCATCGCGATGTACCTCAAAGCATCGTGACGCGTGCAGTGTGAATTGAACATTACTCTCAGATCAAGTTGGAAACTGAAAGTTCTACAACTTTTGCCAGGATTGAACAAAAGTTAAACTTGTGGCATAGCAAAATCAGGATCTCTACGTACCTTCTGTACCCTCATTTTGATGCTCCTTGGTTTTAGATTCGGTAGAAATCAATGGAGAAATGAGTTAAAAGTATAGTGTAGAGCAATTCTATATACAGCCTTGATGATTTATTAGGGGCGGGGCAATGCCCCTTGCCTCCTCAGTGTTCACCGTGAAAAATCATTGTGTACAATGAAGAGAATCAATAAAACATGAATTTCACTCAAGCCCCTGGAATTTCCTCACCAAACCTCTGGGGCTCGATCGATCCCTGGTTAAGAACCACTGGTATAGAAGATTGTGTCATTTTTTTTGAACTTAATTTGAAAGACTCCCCGGCATATTTTTGTCTCTCATTCCTTCAGATCCGCAAATATCCTATAGTCTGCACAATCCTTATGTCTATACACACTCAAGAGCTAGAACTGATCGCTTGTCCAATTCCTATTTCTGTAATACAATTACTGAATGGAATGAATTACCAACTGAGATCCAAGCCTTAATGACTTTGAAAATAGCCTTCAATATTCAAGAGCTAACATTCATGCAGATGACACAAATGTAACAATTGCATGTGATGATATGCAGAGAATGATAGATAATGCAAGTCAGGGGTTCTGAGTGGATAAGAATTAATAAACTCAGTCCGAACCTTCAAAAAAACCGAATTTATGATCATAGGACATCCACTCAAAGCCAAATACCCTAGCCTCCCTGAGAGCCTGGTGCTTAATAACCATAACATAAAAAGAGTAACGCAAACAAAGTCCCTAGGATTGATTGTTGATGAAAACCTTTAGTGGAAAGCACAAGTCAACCGTGCAATGGAAAAAATTAACTCATGGAATTGGGCCTTAAAGAGATTGAAAAATGTACTACCTCAGTCAAAACTTTCCATTGTCTATTATGCATTAGTTGAATGTCAATTATGCTATGGTGATGTTGTTTGGGGGAGTTTGTCGAGAACAAAAATGGCTGCCATTCAGAGACTACGATCACGGGCTCTCAAAACAATCAGGAACGCCAAAATTAAAGATACTTGGCCATGTCCTGGGATGAATGTAGAAAACATAATTTGCTTTGATAGGAATGTTATGACCTATAAAATCATACATAAATTTTGCCCAAATAGCTTCCTAGAAAAGTATAAACCAAGGTCTGGTTCAGTGCTTCCACTTTGAAAAATAAAATTTCCTCCAGCTTTGACATTATTTCCTTAAATTTCCTTGCCAAAATTTTGAAATTTCCTTCCAATTTCCTTCCACCATGAGGCTAACACATTTATTCTAAAATTAGTTAAAATTAGTTAAAAATTCAGGAATAGTTAACCAGCTTTTACAAAATGTTTGCTGTTTCTTTTTCCTTTTGGTTGGAGGTGCACTTCTTTTTGCTGATGTTAGTTTACTATTGATGATATTTTCATTGCTTTCATCTTCTTCTGACAACGAAGATCCTTCTTCACATTCTAATCCATCCATTTGCTACTTAGTTTCAATTTTAATATATAGAAGTAATAAAACCTGTCGCAACCATTCACTAGTACCATCAAGTCAGCTCGCCATGCTTTTAGCTCCGTAAAATAGATCCTTTATAACAGCTGGTTTTATACCATGTTACACATGGTGTGAGTCGTGAAGAAAATATCGCGAATTATCAATAGAGAGTAAAAAGCATGTCACTTTAGATCATTATGTAATACAGTTCATTCATTCTAGAAGCTAGTTTTTACAATTTGAGTGGGCAGTTGTTTACAAAAACAACTTAAAAACTATATTTTTCTCCTTTTTGTAGCGAATTTTCGCATTTCCTTAATATTCCTTATATTTTACTCGAATTTCCTTCTTTTTCCTTCTAAATTCGATTTCCTTCTGATTTCCTTCTGAAGGTTGAAATTTCCTTAAAAAAGGAAATTTCCTTCCAAGTGGAAGCACTGGTCTGGTTCCTCACCCTACAATACAAGAAATAGCCAAAATCTCCAAATCCCTAAACATAAGACTGAGTGCTATAAAAAAAGCATTCATTACCTAGCTCTTAAGGAATGGAATACAACGCATAGAGACATACGTGAGTTGCCAAAAATAAATACATTCAAAGGGCAACTGAATTTTATATGAAGAGCAAGACATAACTAAACACAACCCCTTGGAAGAGCGGCTACGCGCCAAATAGGTTTTGTTTTTATTGTTCAATTTTAATAGCTAATTTTCGTTATATATAACTTAGTTCGTAGATTTTTTCTTTGTTTCTGTAATTATGCTGAAGGGTTTTGTGTATAAAACTTGAATATGAATCTGAAGTATCAAACGCCCTTGCTGACTTCAAGCAGAAGTTGAAAGCGTTAGCAGAAGTAGAATTAGGAATATAACAAAGCTTCGTGTACAATTTAGTAACCTAAATGCACATAAATTTCACCATCATTTTGATTGTATTAGTCCTTTTTGTAATTGCGGTATGGCTAATGAGGACAATGAGCACTATCTCCTATACTACCCGCGCTTTAATCAATCGTGGCCTCTTTGACGCTGTCGCAGAGTTCTAGGTTCAGTTATCGGAAACCTGGATTCTATAGCCGTATGTAACTTATCTCTATTTCGTAGCTATAGTCTGACTATGATCGAAAACAGGATAATTATTGAAGCAACTATTGATTACATTCAAAAAACAAACAGGTTTAGCTTGATCATATTGATGCAATGTCAGGAATTCACTTCAACACCTTAGGAGCTCTTGTTTTTTCTCTACGTTAATTGGTCGTGTTTTCGTTCTTTTCCCTAGCCTGTCTTTTCTTTTCTTTTTTCCTTTGTTTGTTCTGTAAATGAACGATATAATACGCTCTTTTCTTTATAGTAATATTTAACTATGACAGCAATTTTCCATTGAATTTCACTGTTCGTTAAGCCTCAATATTTTACGAATTTTATTCCTGTAGAGAAAACAGCGTCTATTTCTGAAAATTGTAAGTGCTGTTCTTGGTGGAGGCTTGATGGTCTTGAGTCTTCCTACGCCAGGGACAGCACATTCATTATATTAGGTGTTCATCTGTTGTAGTTAATTAGTTTTATTGAAATATAAGAAAAAAAGCTTCAGGTAGAACTAACAATCCCTTACCTTCAGCTTAGCACAAAAGTACTTGAGCCTCCTTCTCTTCTATTAATATTGAGTGATAGAGGGACACAATTCAATGCCTTTTGGTCAACATTAGACAAGATGAATGAAATGCAAGTTTTTGCGAAAGCTTAAGTTTATGTCATAATTTTTTTCCAAGATTGTGTGTGTATGTGTGTATATATATG
>WIPJ01067802.1:23637-49774 GCA_018155075.1 Cassiopea andromeda
GTATATATATATTACGTTAATAGGGAATGCCATAAAATGCTTGTTGTGAGTTGACAATTCATTTTATATTTTTTCAGTCTAAAGTAGTTAAAATGAATTCTACTCCTCCAGAAGAATAGCTTAATTTAAGCTCCTGTCGCGGGCTCAGCAGAGTGAGTCTTGGAAAACCAGTACAACAAATTGTGCTTTAGTCTTGTCAATTTCCTAATACTCTCTACTCTAAATATCCCCTACAAGTAGTTATATATTATTGTGAAATAATAGAACTTGATGACAGTGTCACTTAGGTCTCTTAGCAACAATGCATACAAATGTATATTGACAATGTTCAGGCACCACAGTCCTGTATTATTGCAGAAGATGCGCAAGTGGTGGATGAATTCATAGAAAGCGTTCATTTATACTGAATGCCTATGGCGTTTGCCTTTGAACAATAAGAACTTTGAACAATGCTCTCCCACATGCTCTATTGTGCTTGACTATTCCTTCATTTGACAACAATTTTAAAATTAAAGTATTCACTTTGTGTCTTAAATGTTATTTTTAGCCGCCATTGCATCAGATCACGTGATTACAGTGTCATATTTTATTAATTCAACTTTCTCTATAGTTTCATTGTACGTATTATGTGTTAGCAAGAAGCAAGGGTGTGGTCGAGGGGTACCAGCATATCACCTTATAATTTCCAAAATATTTATTCATCACCGTTATGTTTATTCACAATATGCCTATTGAAGCATATTGTAGCAATATGCCTACTAAAGTGTTTGGTGGTAGTGCTGCCTAGTAGGATGAAGCAAATGTTGACGAATTGCTTGAAATTTCTCAACGAAAATTTGGTGGTAATGCTGCCAAGTGAAGCTTTAGAATGAAGTAAATGTTGACGAATTGCTTGAATTTTTTCGACGAAAGCTTAGTTTTGATGCTGCCTAGGAAGGCCATAGAATGAAGCAGATATTGACGAATTGCTTGAAATGTTTCAACAAAAGTTTGGTGGTAATGCTGCCAAGTGAAGCTATAAATGAAGTAAATGTTGACGAATTGCTTGACATTTTTCAACGAAAGCTTAGTTTTGATGCTGCCTAGGAAGGCCATAGACGAATTGCTTGAAATTTTTCAACAAAAGTGTGGTGGTAATGCTGCCAAGTAAAGCTATAAAATGAAGTAAATTTTGACGAATTGCTTGAATTTTACAGCGAAAGTAAAGCTGCTATTCTTCTTTTAAACATGTACGTTACAATTCCTAAAAATTTGCTAATACACCACTGGCAAGAATACATGTTCAATGTTCTGCATTACGGAAGAACAAATACGACGAAAAGTAAGGTTATGATTTGGGTTTAATTCTGGTCCAATTTTATTTTACGAGTTATTGTAATTTTTACGCCTTAGATAGCATCATGAATTTTGTTAAAGATTTCGAGGACTACATTAATTTCCCTCATTTGCATTTTCAGATAGACCGTGAGAAAAAGATGGAAAGGAAAAAAAGGAAGATAGAAAATCAGAAAAGGGACAAGGGGATTGATGCTCAAGTTAGTAGATCTTCGTAAAGTCGGCTGTTATGTTTTCTTTTTCTATCCATTCTACCATAATCTTCAATATTCAGCTCATATTTGCTCTTTCTCCTTTTTTGTCAAAAAGGTGATAAAAATTGTGCAGATTTTGTTGGTTGACATAAGTAGTATGTAGGGTAAAGCTTCTAAATTTGCGATATACTTTATGACAGGTCTTCTTTTGCAGTGTGTAAATTTAGCTCCCTTGTGACCTGCTGTTTGAAAAATGCTGATCAATGTGGATTCAGGATACCGAGATTTTTCCTAGGGGTCATTCACAAAGGACGTCCGGGCCCATGGGGGAGGGAGATCTAGTAAAATAGGGACAAATTCGGATATATGGGGATGGAATTTTAAGCAATCCGGACTTCCAGGATTTCAGAATTGTAGCACAAAACATTTCTGTTCAAGCTCATTCTGGAAGTGTAATTTTGGTATTTCAGACACATAGATATGTGGTAGGGTTCCTGAAAAGTATTCACTTAATACCAACGTTCTTTTTTATTGTTGATCAAATCTTGAGAAACTTGTATTAAATTCTGACTACTGGAGGTCTGATTTATAACCTTTCAGTACTGAACTAAGTAGAGAACAATGCCCTAGGATAAGGTTAGCCACAGAGTGGTCATGTCCATCTTGAGAATCCAACGTTCTATTTTTTGCAATACAGGATTTGCACTACAATACTTTGTTGGAATTTAACGACAAGAAATATTAACCTTTCCAGACTCTAATAGATGATCTGGAAAGAGCTTTTCCTGTTACTTGTAAAATATCATAGACAAAGCAAGAGATTTTCAATGTTCTACTGTTTCATTAAATTCAAATATCGCTCAAGAAGCAATTCTGTAGCTTTGATGGGAACTAGTTCCTGTAAAGCAATGTAGAATGTGGCATTCCAGAGGGCTCATTCACGGGACCTTTGCTTTTGGTATTGTAAATCAATGATTTTGAGAACCGCTTGTAATGCATAGTCCTGATATGTATGCCGATGATATATGCGTGACAACCGTGTCAGAGAACCTGACTTAGGTGCTGACAGCTTTAAAGAATGAACTGGAAAATACATCGAATTGAATGAGTACAAAAAAGCTTAGTTTAGATACCAGCAATATTTAAGTCATGATTAAAGGCCATATGAGAAAATTGAATAGGGAAGTCAATGTTTTACCTGGTCTTGTCCTTAATACTAATAAGTTGATCAAAAGTGGATTAGCATCAACAAATGCCTTATCTGGAAAGAACAATAGAAAACCATCAAAAAAAGCTCAACGAGACCAAAAATAAGCTCCTTGAGAAAGTTTAAGAGCATCATGACACAACGAAAGCTGAACTAATTTACAAAGCTCTTTTTGAAAGACATCTTGGCTCCTGTGACATGATTTGGAATGACTTTTATGTAACAATTGTCAGAGAACACGACATTTGCTACAAATGAATATGCCAACCAATTTTGTCAGAAAGCTTTTGACGCCATAAAGTTTTGTACTTGCTGAGTGTATGCGTGAATGTTGTTTAAAAGTACTCACCAGTCGGGAATAGACGTCCGCCGACTAGGTTTTTGCATAAATATGTACCAGGAAATTCTTATTGCAGCCCCCACCCGCTTATTTATTTTGGGTCAAGACGGAGATTTTCAAGCCGGTACCCGGAGCTTTCATTGCTGGATGACTGTTTGAAAAGAGAGAAATTACCTCTTGAAGCACCGACGTACCAATGATTATGACATGGAGAGAGGATAATGGAAACTCTTCCGTATGTTGGAATGTGCATTACTAGGACATTCTACCAGCCTCCACGTCTCTTGTAATCCCCCGCTATTTATATACTTTTTCCGACCCGGAACTACCACCCCCTTCTATTCAGAACCGGAAAGTTGATGCACTGCTGTTTGTTTAGTTTGCTTCAGTGACACTTTATGATGATTTAGAGGCATAAGTAGCTGTTGGTATGAAATAGGTGGACGCCCAGGGGAGGGGAGGGTTACCTGAATAGAGACAATACCGGAACAAGGGAGCCAAAGGGGTCTAAAGATTCAAGTTCTTTCCGGATGCTCTTTGTGAATGGCCCCCTAGATGTATGGAGAAGTTGGAGGCCTTTGAAACCTAGGAGTGTTGTGGATTTCCCAACCCCTCCCCTTTCTATATTTTGAAATTTCCTATACATAGTTTTTAATTCAGATAGGACCAAAAGAAATCCTGAGAATAGACGAAAAGATAGAGGCCTTTGTTGATTTGGTACACTAAGGTCACTCGTAGGGGAGTTGCAGAAGGAGGATTTGTAGGAGACTCAATTTTTATTTTCCTTTGACTTTGTTCATGATCAAAACTAACGCAATATTCAGCATTCACTATCTTTCTCAACTTCATCGCTTTTTGAATTTATACCTATAGAAAGAATCTGAGACAAGCATATCATCAGATGGCACGTCTGCAAGGAAGGAAAGACATGAGGTCAGGACAAGAAATAGCAAAGCGGTTACAGAAGATGTAGCATTGGGCCTATCTGCCTCAGGTGGAGCTCCAAAGCAACGACATCAAGAGTCTAAGGAAACATCCAGACAAGATAGGTAAAGCGCTGTTGTTTTCTGTGATATCTTCATTTTATCGGTACTTTTTGCTCAGCCTCTTTCAGTTGGCAAAATTTGTTGATAGTGATTGGTAGATACTTGGCGAAAGGTGGTCATACCTTGATCCATCAATTTAACTTCTGTGTTCTTGTAGCCTCTCTGCTGTTAGATAGAAACTGATTAGATAGCTTTTTGTTGTGTTTTTGAAGCGTAAGTGACAATTTGTAGTTGTCTTATTTCCTTCTATTGAAGCTTCATGGAGAGTACTTTTTATTTGTGCAATTTTTTCTAGAGTTCAGATTAGGTTCTGCTCTATTTTCTAATGATGCTTTTGCCTTTTTGTAATTAAGATGTTAGTGGTCAATATGCAACTAGTTGTAGATTACCCACTAACATTTTATTTTTCTTTTATGGCTAAATCCAGCAAATTTCTCTCTAATTACATTCATATTTTCATCTTACATCGAAATCTTTGTTTAGAGAAGAATCAAAGTATTTTCTACATCCCATGTTACATGAGATGATTATTCAGTGATTACTGAGTTCGTTATTAATTGGATTCATGATTTCAGGTCATCTTAGTTATTGTATTGTTGAAATACAGTTCATGAAAAAGCAGTAATTGTAGCTGTTATATTGTTGAAGACTTCCCGTGCTTGAAATATACCTGACCTGCCAGAAACATGAACATATATGTAAATTATTCCACTATACTATTTTCACACGTTTGATGGCATTGCCATGTTTTGTGAAACCCTTTTTACACTGCGAAGCTTACCCCAACCTTGACCCCGGCTAATGTACCCCGAGCTAGATTTTTGCAATGTAGAAGCAACTAACCCGGGTTCGACCCGGTTTAACGTATCCCCGGGTTAGTTGTGTTTACACTGCAAAAATGTAACCTCCATTTTGCAAACTAGGGCTTGAATTTCTTTTTATGTGAATTCTAGTGTTTGCCGGTAAATGGATCAGATATCACAAAGAATTTTCCTGCAGTAGATCGATCACAAGTAGCAAAGATGTATTCAGAAATGATAATCCAAAAAGTTGTGGTATTTACGATAAGGTTCGACCCACAGGCTCACAGCGATAAAATATTGAGGCCCTAAGTGTTTTATCTATAACTGAGATGTGCTCTTCTTTAAAGGTTGTTTTGAAGCTATAGGAAATTATGGTACACATGGCATATTTTAAAGCGCTCTTTTGTATTTGGAAGTAGAATTCAATATATCTTTCATATGGACAAAAGATTTTTAGCAGTGCCATCTTGGTTGAAACAGGTATAATTATTCTCTGATGCTTTGTAGGTTTGGCGATTTTAATTAAATTTAGCTTTGAGCTATGCTAGACTATTTCCTCGATATCTGAAACTTTTGATGCTTCTTTGAACTTACAGGAAGTTGCAACACAGTTACTCAAGCTTTCTTGATATTTCAGTTTTGAGAGGAGGGAAATGGATGTTTTACTAGCTTATATGGGAAACTAAAGTGTACACACTACATATTCTCCGAAGTTCTAATTGCGTATAAGCGATAGCAACTAGCCCAAAGACCCAGATTTTCATACTCTGATGATTGTTGGGGGGCAGGGTTAATTTCAATTTTCTACAACTTTTTTCTCAGTATTCTTTGCAATTTCGAATTCTTATGGTTCAAAATTCATGATGATGTAAACATATTGAAGTAGCTGGTTTTAATAATGCAAAGAATAGGCTATCCAATCTCAGTGGGATGGAACTCATTTTATGTAAACATTAGTGGAATCCATGTCACCGGATTGGGCCAGCTCACACCGTAGGTTGAGACCACAAAGCAATGATGTGTTAATTTTTATCCATTTTTGTTGACCGGATGATTGCGCTAATTATTGTAAACTTGTATGCAACTTTTTTTTAATCACGTGATCTATATAATCATAGATTTCACAATCATTAGGCTGGGCTCACGCTGCTCCGCTTATGAATATCCAATTTGAAGGGCGTTTTTGTAAACCTCTATTTTTGTGCGTTTTTGTGCGGAATAGTGTGAACGGTTTTAACAAGCTGGAGATTTAAGTCTGCACTTTTGTACAAAAACGCGAAGCAGTGTTAACGAGGCATTAGTGAGTTAACAAAATAGAGCACTATCTGTTGAATTTAAGATGAATCAACGATTGTAATGCTTTGTACATATTTATAACCAACTAAAAATTTTTCGTGATACCTTTTTGCTCCTAAGCCTTTATATACAACATCGTGCCATCTTTGCTTGTTTGAGTAATTGAACGCTCTTCTCTTTTATATACAAATGCCTAATTACTCGCTATGACTCAATATCCTCAATTCTTTTTGCTTTTGAGCCTTAGCTTATTCTTGAATTTTCTTTAAGTACCAAAGGTGTAGCTAAGCGTGTGGTACACAATCAGTATCCCAATCGATTAACTAGATTGCTAATCATCTTTTGTATGCCTCTATTTCTGTCTCGAAATATCTTCTTTCAGCAAGTTAAATATGTGTATTTGGAAGCAGGGACGAAACTTAAGTGGTATGGAGTAGTGGGGCAGAATAATTTATATTGTATCGATAGTACAAAATTTCATCTAAAAGCAGCATTATGACTCAAATGCACAAAGATTCTTTTATCTTGATGAAGCTTTAGGCTTGTATTGTTCTTAAATTACTCTTAGATTTCATCAATTCGGAGCCTAGACATTCTTATAAATTTTATTCTTATAAAAATGAGTGCATTTTAAAGGGATATCTAGTAGAACTGACCTGTAATCTCTATTGACCTCTCAATTACCTTCAAATCATCTAGAATAGCTTTTGCCTATCGATTAACTTCCACTCTTTTCCTACCGTTTCTGGCATTTTTACAGTTGACACACTGCACAGCTATTTCACGACTCTACATCAAACGTAGAAGGCCATTTTATTTCATTTTCATATGTATTTCATTCTTCGTATTTTAGCCAAGCAATTCCTGTTCAAAGAAATTTAAAGAGCCATACTAACGCTTTCACTTCTGCTACTGGTGATATCGACGAGTTGCAAATTCACTTTCATGCGTTACTCGACCCAGCCTTTGGAAATGCAGAAGGAATGTATATTGTATTTGGAGGTGTCATTGGAGGATGGTTGGACGGTCCGTTTATTCCTCTTAACTGCATAGGGTATGTATCCTTTGACTTTTGTAATGTAAAAGATAAAATATTTGATAGGTTTGGAATAGCTTACAGAAGCATGGTGTGTTAATAGTCTTAGTAATCCAGCAGCTTTTGGTTGGATGTATAGTTTATTACTCAAACATGACCTATATAAATCATACCTAAAACCTTATTTCATGCAAATGGACAAATTCTAAATTTGTATTTACAGCTGGTTTTATGGAAAGTCTTAGATTGTTATTTAGTGATCTAGTGTACTGATGGGTTACCCCCATCGATTTTGCTGCAGAGAATTCCCCTGCCGTTTCAATTGTATTTGCGTGAATATCAGTGATATGTGGAGTGAAGAGCGGAGACTTGCGTAGTTTGCTGATTTATAGGCATTTCTTCTGGCGGTATTTCATTGAAGCTAGCCTGAATGCTAGCCTTCTAGATTAGGAGAACTGTTGCACTAGAAATCGCTCATCCTCACATTTGAAATAAAAGAGCAGCTAGTTATGGGCCGTTACTGCCTCTTGGCACATTCATCTTATGATTAAATTTGAAAGTATGGAATTTTACTTTCATAAAATGCAACTAGATATTCGAGAATATTACTTGATTAATAGCAAAACAAGACTAATGCATTGTGAATTCAGCCATATACCCTTCTGTTGCCTGTACCATTATGATTTACCCCGTGCACATAATTTAGGAGTTGTCTCTATTGATTATTATTATTTTAGTTTACTACATGCCTCTCTCTCCTCAACCCCTCTCTCTCCTCAACCCCTCTCTCTCCTCAAGTAAATGATTGAAAGGGTTCTTGAGGCATGGAAAATATTACCAGATGAAATCACATATTAGAAAAATATTGTTCATGTACAGAATTACCTTTGCATCTAAGAGACCTAAGTAATACTAATGCTGTCGAAGGAATCACAGAGTGAAACGTTTGCATAGAAGATATTCCAGGCTCATTAAAGCCTGGTTTCCATATAGCTTTCTAGTGCCGGCAACCCACCGGCGACCCACCGGCAACATTGCTACTAAACCATGTTTCTATATACTTTTCTCTCACCAGCGACCCACCGGCGATGAGCTCTCCTCCGTAGAGAATTTCGAAATAAAACCGAAATGAAAGTCATTTGTAGTGATATTGAAGCCAATCAAACTTCTAAAACTGCTGGCGATCCACCAGCGACTTACTACAGTCATATTTCAATATAAATTTCTCGTGGCCGCCGGCACCGCAATGGAAAAAAGTTGAACAAGTTTCAACTTTTCTTCGATGTCTGCAGTGAGTCGCCGGCAGTTGAAACGAAATGTTTCCATTAAAGAATTCAATGTTGCCTGTGGGTCGTTGGCACTAGAAAGTTATAAGGAAACCAGGCTTAATTGACCCTGATGATGCAAATGAAGACAGTATAGTTGACTGATCTAAATAAACTTGCGAGCTTTCTAGCAACGAGTTTTCAAAGTAAGAAATAAAGAGGGACTGCAACAGAACATTTGCATGAAACTTTTACTTTCATTTAGTAGTAAACCCCCCTCTTTCGTAAGCTCCTGCTCTATTAAGTCCCCCGCTAAGGCTCCAGAAAATAAATAAGCCCCCCCCCGTGTCAGCATCCTTAACTCAACACATGAGATGGTTTTTGCAGTTAAACTCCATAACCGTCTCATGTATTGAACTAAGGATGCTGAGGCCCCCACTGGTATAAAGATTACTTGTTCTTTGATGGTTTTCCTACTTTATATAATGGAAATAGTCCTCATGGCATTAAAAATGCTACGAAGTCATGGGTAAAGTATATCTTGACATTGCTCGAACTTCTGCCGTGTTGATGTATATTTTTACCGTTTCTGCTAGTTGTGGTCTTCTACTTGTCAGAGAAGTTTCTGAATGGAATTTTCATTTGCTTTAGTAGAATGATTCTTACGATGTAAAGATATAGAAATGGGGGAAAAGTATGCGTCTTTAGCCTTATGGTCAGTCCTACTAGTCTTTAAAAAACAATGAGGCCCCTAAGGTGGTTGGTTATATCGGCAAATTCAATGGATAAACCATATGTCGGACTCTTGGAGTAGTCTATGATCACTTATTTTATTGCTACTGTGACAGATTTCGTGCTACTCCTTAAACTCCTTGAAAATTCCCTAGATTTAAGTTGTGCTTTAAAGGGCGCTTTAAAAATCCTTAAATTTATGCATTTTAGAGGAAACTTCTTATTGCTAATCAATTCTTGGAGGAAAGGATTTCAACAGTAGGCTTGTTTAAGGAATGGGGTGCTTTTTGTCAAGGGAACGCGCGAAAAATACTCCTTAAAAATTTTTTGGAACATAAAAAACCCCTAAGAAATTCCTTTAATTTTGTCCACTCCCCACAGCACGAAACCTGTGTGAGCTTTGTTACTCGTTATCTCTTTTTACCGATGGTGTCAGTTTCAGAGTGTTTTTCTAGGTTTTGTAGAATACCTCCATTTGTTCTTTTGTCATGTTTTGATACAAGTTTTAAAGCGATAGTTTTTTTTGCAGGGAATGTGAGGGATACATTTATTTATATGGAGTTCTTCATCTGCCAACATCATTCAAAAAGGCAGAGCTCCACGTACCCTATAAATACGTAAAGGTTTTTGATAATAGGGCGGTTTATGAAGTAATTAGCAGACCAAAAGTTGATCCGAGAGACCAAGGCTTTTTGAATAGAAAGCTGACATTACGTCCAAATGATTGGCAAGGTAAGGGACCACATTTATATCGTCCACATAGAGCAGGGAGAGGGCTGCATAATAGTCTTAAATTGTGCATCGTTGTGGATTCTTTGGGAAGCGGGGAAAGTGGATCCAATACTAAAATATCGAAGTTTTTATACCTTTTTAACTTCTGTCATAGCTTTGTTCACCTAAATTACACGTTTGTTGTAAGAAAACCATCATTTCGTGTGAACCTTGATTTTCTTAACTTTTCCCGAAACTGAGCCCGAGATTTTCTTTACATTTTCTTAACTTTTACTGAAATTAACTGGCTAATATGGGTTGCCCTTTCTTTGCTAATGTTGTATACTTGAATCTGAATTCCACCTTTAAGATTTTGAATGCAATAATGATGAAATATCGATTTTTGCCAAAAAAAGCACTTAATTTTGGAAATTGAGCCTTGTGATTTTCTTAAGGTTTTCCTAAGATTTTGGCCATTTGAGCTTCATTTTCTTATAAACTTTTCTCTTATAACAACACGTGTCTTGCATTCTGGCATATATTTGACATTTCGTGTTTGTGTAGATTTATAAAGTTGGGGAGGCAGAGGCGAAGCCAGGGGGCAAGAGGAGCGTGGCTGCCCCATTCAATGATGAGAAAATTGTTGTCTGAGGCTGCATCTTTTCTAATGTGGTTTTATATGAAAATGCATACATTTAGATACATTTGTCTACCGTCCACACTAAAATGAAAACGGGGCTTTCTGAAGACGGATCATTTTGAAAGCGTATTAATGTAGATGCTACCTTAGAAACGATTAAATATACAAAAATCGATATATTGGAGGGTGACTTTGACATAACAAATGCAGAAGAACTATGATTCTTTTTCACCAAGTCAATTATTCCTCTTTTTTCGTAGGCAAATATGCAAAGTACGACAGTATTGTATCACCATCTGCAGAATCGTGGAATTTGCTTAAGTCATTTTTTCGGTATTTGACTAGAGAGGTTGCTAACAAAGCCGATATTGAAGAGTTTAAGCTATGTTTAAGAGCATTTCTTCCGAAATTGACTTTTTCCTTTAATCCAGCGGATGCTGTTATCGATTCTTGCATAACTGTCGTGAGAGAATTATATAGAATGTGTTTCGTAACGTCTGGAAATTCGTTCACAAGATTCGACAGTTTTTCGGGCCACGAAAAGCTGGAGGTAAATAGAAAGTTGCCAATTTTCCTCTACTTCCTGCTCATTTGTTTAAAGCCAAAACTTTAGTTAACATACGTAAATTTGTAAACTGAGGTATGCTGTAACCTAGTGTCATGCTTTTTCCAAGAAGGATTTCCTATTGCCTTCTCTCTAATGAAGTTATTGCCAGCTCTATAGCTTGAAATTAGATGACTAGAACTCATGTTCCGAAATGGAGACAACCGCATTTTGCTATGTACAAGAACTAGTTATTGTATTGTCATGCACCAGATGTAGTAATAAAATCTGGACTACACTGATTTCTAGATTGAGGTTAGAGAGGCTGTCATTTATTGAAAGGAAAACAGGAAAAAATATTTTTTAGATTGTTTAATTGCAGCTTTTGTGTTTTCTATTGTGAGATCTTAAGAATATTAATTTTTCTTAGATTTTCATGAGTATCTTCAAAACCGAAATTAATGAAAATTACAATTTGGTTACAAAAGGGGGTCACATTGAACAACTCATACATGCTTTATTGTCCACAATCACTATGGCTTCTATACTTGTGTTCAGTAATGACTCTTATATACCATGGAAGGAATGTTTGAAGCTAATAGAAAGTTTCTCTCTGAAACGCTTATTTGAATCTGGTGTGACCTTACACAATATTAGAGACATACTGAGTAGACATCTGCATAGACCCATCATGATTGAGTAAGTAATTTGCTAGTTTTTGGAAAATTTTACCTTTCTTCTCATTTCATTACATTACGTATTGATTCGCTGCAGTCAGTCTATTTTGCGTTCTTTTTTCCAGATAGTTTCAAATTTGTGGCAGTAGCTAATTTGCAATTATTTGGTGACAGACTTCAGCAATTCATTATGTATTAGTTGGTTCTGTTTCATATTGACATCCCCAATACCGTAAATCAGTTTCTGACGGGAGTGCAAGAGTGAAATGAACTGTGAAAAGTTATTGTACCATTTTAGAAGTTCCTAAAAGTGGAGCGTATCAACAACCAAATTTGTCATTAACAGCCATTTACATATTCAATGTGTATATTAATTATGAAATTTTTCCTAGGAGAGTTACAGTTCTGATAGATGTGAAAATGTTTTGTTGACCGTATTAGTAGTGCCAATGGCTCGAGAGTGAGAGATAGAGGATTACCAGCTCTTTTGGTACTTGTAGTGCTCCTCATAGTTAAGACTATCTGTATATTTATTGTAGGAAAATAGCAAGTTGGCTTTCAACAGTACTGACGAAAGTCCTCGAACAACACACAGTTAAAACGTCAACATCAGCATGGTGGAGCATACCTTCTTTGATAGCAATACTGTATGATATGGTAGAAGAAGAACAAAAGTTTTCAGATGTTGAGAAACTATTAGCAAAGGCTTCGCTTAGGTTTGTGCATTAATTTGCTTTTTATTAAGGCTGCAAATTGTCATTTTCTTTTGTAGATCAATATAGCAGCTTTGGTTCGGACATCATTTGGTATGAATATATGCCTTTGGTTTCGAGGAAATTGCCATTTGGTAAGCGAACCATGGTGACCATAGAGAGCGTTTCAAGGGCACCTTGAAACAAAAAATTAAATGTCATTGCTATAGCTAATTATATTTCTAGTCTTTTGATATTAAGTTATTCTATAATTTCTCAATACCATAGTATGCATACTAGGTATATTATACTGTGCAATAGGAATCATGAAACCATTGCTATCATACCGGATCAGCATTTTCAGAGTCCGATCGAAACCGGGTTTACCGGGTTTTTTCATAGTCTTGGCGGATAATCCGGCCATAATCGGATTTTCTGCAACAGAATTTTCATAATTCATCCAAGAAAATATGATGCCTGAGAAAGGAAAAGGAAACTGCCTTGAACATATCCAAAAATCTTCTGTCTAGCGATAGTAATCATATGTATTTCAGATCTGTATTTTCAAATTTTGCTTGTTTGATGGTAAAGCTGATTGAAGAGAAATGCTTATCCTTTAAGACTAGTTTCCACTCGGTAGAATTTTCTGAACTGGTAGAACTTTTCATTATAAAAAGGCAACCCTAAATTTCTATTCAACTAGAAAGCGACATTTTGTCCTGTAAACAAAGGAATTTCTGCCCACTCGGAAAATTCTACTAACTGAAAATGGTCTTAAAGAATACATGTTTTATCTAACTTAAGTTGGATAAAAGAAACTGGTTCTTTCAAATTGGTACTGTTATGAGAAGGAAATTGGGAGGAAATATAGACCCATTGTAAAGATGTTCTAGCTGAGAAAAAACCCATTTGACGCGCACGTCAAGTGTTTTTAAGAAACAAATATCACCATCCGTACCATTGTATTTGGAATCTTATCAGTAGCAATCTTATGCAACCTCCATAAAACGTTTTGCAACCCAAAATTAAAAACCAAATATGGCGATTTTGTTTCTAAATTGACTTCTTTCATTTGAATGAGCTTTGGACGAGATGTTGAAATGTTCATGTATGATATGCTTTATGGTCGATTATGTGATGCGACCTTTATCTGCTATTAATTGCTTCACTGAACTGTTTTGTTTTGAAAGCTGACTCTTTTTTAGAAATTCTTGACTTTTAAAATTACTCTAAAGTTCCACACATTTATGACGCATAAAAAATTCGCTATTTTTTTACCTGTGTACCTTTAAAATTTGCCAACATCAAGATATGTAAACTTTGTGTGACAACCACCCCCCTCCCAATCAAGGAATCAGAAACACAACAAAGAATGACAATATTTGAAGAAGCAAAAGAAGCAAATGTGAAGTTCAATACTTCATTACTTCTACCACTTCAAAAAAGAATGCACTCAATCAGTGTGATTCTTGTTTGTTGTACTTTCTTTGCTAACTTCTTTTACTTTCATTGATATTTTATTCCTTAGTGAAAAGGAAAAAGACATTGCAGAGGTAGAAGCAGCATTATACTACGCGCCTAGGTTGGAGGGAATTATCTTGTCGAAATTTTGTCTCCAAAATTATGGTGTATTTTTCAAGATTAGATCATTGGATGTTGTAAAGTTGTTGCAGACGATGGAAAAGCTAGTAGTGAACAAAAGGTGGTTCTCAAGTCCGGAGGTAAGTACTTTAGGTTCTGGTATTGCGAATTTCCAGGAAACGTCACAGCATGATGTTCATTCCCATTTCCTAAATAAAGCCTTCTTCATGGTTCTAAATGTGTTGCTAAAATATAAATACGACAAAAATCTGGATTAAAATTTTTTGTGTAATTTTGTAAGCAGGTTTTATTTGTTGATTATTCAGCTTTAGAGAATGTGGTTAAGATGTGGGCGGGAGTTATGTAGCTTGTTCCAACAGTGTGTTATTTGCCTTTATGTTTAATCCCATGACGATGACTTGCTCAAGCTTAAAAGAGGAGTAATAACCAGAATAGGCTATCGAACTGTTCCTGGCTATGGCATACATCATTTACTTGTGCCATGTGCTATACAACTGGTGATGCGAGTGCAGCACTAACAACATAGATCCATGATGATCACACATTCCCTGCTACTCTAGAGCAGTGTCCGCTACCTTTTTTTAAATCAATGCACACTTGCGAAACTTGCAAAACTCGGTGGAACACTTTAACAAAAAATATAACTAAAAGCACAAGAAATATAAAAAACGATATGATCTACGCTCTTACTTCAATTAGATATTTGTGCCTGTCATAGCCTTTTTAGGAAACATTTATTGCAGGATCAGACCTTAGAAAATGGGATATGCTAGAACAAAAATGGAAGAAATATTTTGAAGGCTGTGAGCATTTTTGTGTAAAACCATTCAGAGATGCTTTAATAAGGATCTAGTTCATTTTTTAATTGGAAATTCAGATGTCTCTATTTGGTGCAATATAACGGGAGAAAGTGGTTTTAGGGGCAGCGCCCCCAAGGAAATTCTTGGTGCAGTGCCTTTTACTTTCGTTCAAAATGCACCTCCAAAAGAGGTGCATTCTCTTATTTCAAAAAAGCACTTACCATCACATTTGTAACCACGGTTGATTGGGTGAAAAGCGATTTCTTCAGTTCTAATGTAAAGCTTGTGGTAAAAAGGAGCAAGTTCTGGGGAAAAAATCCGTTCACTAGAGGGCAATGTTGAGGAGTAGGGGACAGTTGCTCCCCCCTTCGAGTCTTTATGTTAAAAAGTCCCTAGTGTTTGTTTTAATATGTACACTAGCTTTATATTTTAGCTCAACACCCGAATGAGAAACTCAGAGTTCGTCATCAATATTTTCTATGTAGGATGGTTTATCGTTCTTGATTAGAAATAAAGGTCAAAGGTCTATTCGTAAAATAGGACCAACACTTCAACAGCTGCATTGGACTTCTGATTGCACTCTTCTTTGAATGAAATCCGAAACCTACTACGTTGAACTTTGCTGAATTTCAATCTTAGTGTTCTACCGTTTCTCATTTCAAAGAAATGCTCTCGAATATATAGGGGTAATTCTTACTTTGACATTTCAGCAGTGGCTAAGAAAAGATTTGAGATCCAGTGCGCAGTGTTAATTGCAAAAAGTACTTGTAATATAGAGTGCTACAATGATTACGTCACAAAAACCTATTTTTAGAAATTGTGAATTTTATCCACGTGAGCTGAAAGAGCACTTTAAATTATGGTTGCTTGTAAAACTGTTGTAGAATAACTAGAAGATGCAATAAAATGTGGCCATTTGATGCCAGGAGGTTTGCCCTACAAACGAATGCATTTTTGACTCAGTTCCAAACGCTTGTAACATGACTGAATATACTGTGATTTGGTAGGAATTAAGTCAGTGTTAAATTGTCTGTATCTCTGTCATTATTGGTTATAAACGGTCAAAATTTCAAAATAGTAGCTATTTTGATGTGCTTTTTCAGAATTTAAAGTCAAACTTGCGAAATTCTAAAAATAGATATTTTGTGACGTCACATGTTAGTATTCTATGTTTGTTGTATTAACGTTAAGTGTTCGTTGGCCAAATTTAAAACGAAACCCTTTTAAGCATTTTATTGATTTTAATAGCAAGCATTAACTAACTTCATTAAAATTTTTATTAACTCAGTTTGCCAGAAATAATGCTTTTAGAACCCATCTAACTTCTCACAACATGTCAATGTATTTTCACGTATTCTTTACTTTTTTATATTGAGGACATTCATATGTTCAAATTCCCCTGGCATGTAAGCAAGTTTTATCAATTAAACCATCATCTTCAAGATGTTTATTCAATACGTGCTTGTTCTGATTTAATTAGAATTGCCTCACTTCGCAAAATAGGTAGAATAATATTCAAAAAGGTAGAAAGATATTCAAATTACAAAGGATGACAAGTATTTTAAAGAGAAAGAGAAAGGTTGCAGTTACTCTGCGGCACGCTTGACATCGTCTCGCGGCACACCGGTTGCGGAGCACTGTGCTAAAGTTTCGAATAACTGGGAGCTTGATGATCTATGGCCATCAGAACTTAAGCCGCCACCACTATCCCCAATAATTTCACTGTGCATCTCCAAGCAGGCTCCTGCTTGAAAGTACACCTCCAGGACAGGATACATCTTGCCTCTGTGATCCGATAGTACAGTTTGGATGTGTCAAGCACTGACCATGCCTAATTTTTAAATTACTAGTACCAGTTTATATCTGAATGCAGCTACCACTGGTTGCAAGGAGTCCAATACTCTTTCCCACTCTCAGTGCTTCATTGCCGCTGTTTTGAATTGCATTGAAATACTAGATAAACTTTTATTTAAGATCAATGATTTGGAGGTGGTCTTGAAACTGCTGAAATCAAAGATAAAATGTTATCACCCAATTGATATTGAAAGGTATGATCATGTTGATATTTGTTCTTTTGCTAAATTTACGCTTGTGTAAAGCGTTTTTTCAAAATCAGGGTGTTAATCGTTATTATGAGATAGAACAATTGATTTTACTTCAATTGTTCTTTCTCTAAGAACATACACATTGTTGAATGGAGCAATTCCTTCTTTTAGAAAAGAAATGTGCATATAATGATTCAATAACTTATTTTTCCCGACGGTAGTTCGTATTTCAATTCTTTAGGTCGGCGTTATAGTGTTTGGTTTGAATTGCTATTAGAACACACATTTAGTGATTTTTACAAGGTGCTTAATTCAAAAATGACTAAGAGGCAATGTGTTGTAAATTCAAAGCAGGTTTCATTTCTTCTTTGCCATTCCAAAGTAATGACGTCAAGGGAGGGGCTATATTGATTTTCTGATGATTTTGTTGGTTGTCAGAGAAAAGTTGGAATATTCAATGATCATCTAGGAAGTATAGAGCGCTACTGATTTTGCTTCCAGTATAGCTTGTGCCAAAGAACAACAGCATTTATCGTACACTTTCCTTGAAGTCACAGAAGATTTTTTTCTGCAGAAGTCTTAAGAGTCATGCAAAAATCGCATGTATGTTTGTATAATCATAAAAATTGCGTCTGATATTTTGAGAAACTATTTTTCCATTAGCTTGGGTTACGGGATTATTTAATTTGAGTTTCAGTTTGGTATCCAGTGGTTCTTAACTTATACTAGTATAGCTGCTGATATTTTTACTATACAGGGTTCAAACTGGAATTAACACGACGCTGAGAACAATGGCTTCACTTCTGAAGCCTATAGATTGCTTCAAGCATATGTCTGTATTTGGTGAATTACTTGGGATATTGGAGATTTTCGTCGGAAAAGTGAAAGAAGCTGCACTCGAGAGCATGGACGTATTTCAAAGTATTTTTGAAGCTTTCGAAAAAGGGATCGAAAATATAATGCAAATCATTAAGAATTGCATTCTGAAGAAAAGGTCCACATTAAAGTTTGATTCTGCCTGTGAGGTGAGTTTTAGCTAATCCATAGATAAAAGATTATCTAGGGAATAGTGGTTAGGCTGGGTTCACACTACTCCGCTTAAGAACTTATCCGCTTTTGTAGATATCTGTCAACCGTTCACACTGCTCCGTTTCTGTCCAAAAATCCAGATAAAAATATCCGTTTTGTGGGTTCACACTGCTCATAGCAACTGAGGAAGGATTATCGGTTTCTGTGGTCTTAGTTCTTTAACAATGCTGTGGTCGAGACAAATATCCATTTTTGTGCTTTCACACTTATATACTGCGTTTTTGAAACCTCCCTTTATATAGATATCCACTTTGAAGGGCGTATTTGTAAACCTTCGTTTTGTGCGTTTTTGTACGAAGTAATGTGAATAGTTTCACAAAAACGTAGGTGTGTAGATCTGCGTCTTTGTACAGAAACCGAGCAGTGCGAGCGGGGCATTAGTTATCCTTACATATGCTACATGTTTTGTGGACTGTCCCTGTGAGGATTGAAGCAGAAACAATCTCACTCCTATATATACTTTGTTGTACGTATATGATATAGTGATGACTCTTTTTTTGATTTATAGTTGCTGGATATCCTTTTCAAAACTGAGTGTGGCTTTGACCGTTTGAATAATTACATGGAAAACAAAGCTCAAGGAGTAATGGATTATGTCATCAACATGGTATGTCACATTCGTGTGAAATTGGCACAGTTCTCAATAAACCTTTCTCAAAATAAAGTCAACTGTCGTTCTGCTGGAATTACATCATAGTGCAAGTAGTTAAGGTCGCATTTGATGATTCCAAAATGAAATAAATCCACCCCAACTTTTACATAAGGCTATGCTTTTACCTCATATGCAATAATTGGCTCTTTTCTGCTTCTCTTCCTGAACTCTAGACATATGGAACATCTTGATACCATCTCTGATATCTCTATCTTCAATCTTGGCCAATAGAGTGTACCTCTAGCTCTAGCTTTACATTTTTCTTCACTCAAATGAGATTCATGTATTCTTTCTAGCAATTCTTTTCGCATATTCTTTGGAATTATTAATCTCTGCCCTATACGTGCTACCCAATCTGCGATATGTATTTCATCTGTAGGATCGTAAAATGGTTTTGTTACATCAGGAACCTCTGCTTCATTTAAGGGCCATCCTTTTTTATCTTGATTATGTACTGCTTGCATCTCTGGATCACTCTCGTTTTCTCTTTTAAACTGATCCATCTTTGTTGAGCTCAATGGTAAACTTTTAACTAGTAAATGCACCATAATCTGTTTCCTCTTGAAGCTCTAAATCTGTATCATCTGAAACTGTCTGATAGACTCTGCTGAATGTATATGAAAAGGAATTAGAAAAATTGAGAATTATCAGGAATTGCAAAGGGAAGTCAGTAGACTGTGGCAATTGAAAAAGTTACAAGTTGTTCCTGTTGTGATGGGTGCCCTTGGAAGTCTAGCTAAAGATTTTGACTGATGGATAGAAAAGCTTCGAATACCAGGAGATGTTGGAGTAGTGCAAAAGTCTGCCTTGTTAGGAACGGCAATGATTCTAAGGAAGGTGTTGGAGATATAGGAGATATGTGCCCGATTAGTCCTTGGTCATTAGTTATGACCAGCTTAACTGGTGAAGAGAGAGCAATAATAACTGCTAGAGCATATGCTGAAACAAATATAGTACTAATATAATAATATAAAATTATTTAAAGTTGGTTTTACATGGTTTATAAAGAAACTCATTAAGACCAACTATTTACATCAACATACTCTAAAATAAAAAAAATAAAAATAGAAAATAAAAATAAAAATATAAAAGGGAGATAAAGATAATTACACAATGTATATAACGACTTCACTATTTACAAATTTTACAGTTGCAGCCCTCTCCACTACAATTTTTTATACATTTCTTGCAAGAGCAGACGGAGGATTGGCTTTTAATTTCATTTGGAAGGTAATTCTATAAGATGCTCCTTATGGCTCTTTATGGCGTGCGTCTTAAATAGCCTCTAGCAAACAAGTCCAACTCCTAGCCTGCTCGAGTGGCTTAATCTCTAAGGCCCTGTTTACACAATGAACATTGAACCGGATTCAACCCATGGCAACTTTCCTAGTGTACACAAGGCTTAAACCAGGTGGAGCTGCTTCTGCTATTGGGAGAAGGGGCGAGGACAGGTATCTGGCTCCTTAAAACCAGATGCATTGGGTATATGGATATCTCGTCAGCCTGAAAAGGTTGCCCATCTAGGGGAAGGAATACCCTTATTTCAAACCTCCGCTGCCTTGCTGCATATCTGCTCACAGGAAAGACTCCTATCATCTTGCCCAGGCTTGCACCCTGAAGAGGACACTCCATCTTTGCTTCACAGCGTTGATACGACATGGGAAGCAGTTGTGTAAATTATATCATTCCAAGATTGGCCTCCTCAGTCACAGCCGTAGCTCTGGAGCTCTGGAGCTCTAAACCAGCCATGGGTTCCCAGTAGCATTCAACTAGAGTGCATCTCATCCATGTTCAGCACCGATCTACAGATACCCGCTACTAGGTCTTGAATAAATTTTATACACTTTGGGGAGTGTGAGGTCAGAGGAGAAAGTTTTTTAAGAGAGCAGGAGTTGAACAGTTGGGATCCACTGGATTAGAAAGCATCAATGTGGAAAAGTCGTTACAAATATACAGTAAATACTAGTGAGGAATTTAACAGAATAAATCACGAATAGTTTCAGGTTTGCTAGCTCTTGTTTAACAGATTGTCTCAGAGTCATTATGCTTTCAATACAAAATCTGTGTAATTTCAGAAAATGGAATTTTCATCATCGCAAGAGGAAGTTCTTGAAGTAATCTGCAGTGCAGATGCCAATCAGAGATCTCCGAAAATGTTGAAACTGTTTGAAAGTACATTGAACGTAATCATTGATAAATCGAAAGTAGGTGTTCCAAGATATTTATCTTCTACTTCTAGTTTATGCAAAAACTTGTAGAGTGATAGCCCTGTCAGCAATATAACTCGTTGTGAAGGTAACTAATTGCTCAGATTTTATTAATTAATCAATCTAGAAACGCTTTTTTTGAAAGAGCTTGTACACATGGCAGGATATTTTGCGTGCTGGTTCATACGATCAAACTATTAACTATGATGATATGAGAAACTTTTGTATATTAGGGAATCCTTATGCAAAAATTTGAAAATCTCTACATGGAAGAGAAGTGGCTGGACTGACTTCAACCTAGTCATCGAATTTTCTGTAACTATAACTATTCGAAATTAAGGCTGTCTTTATTGAAAGCATTTTCGTTTCAGGATCACGCTATGCTTTTCCATTATCTGTCAAACCACGATAATTCTAAACTTTGGCGTCTCTTCGAGAAAGTGCTCCCAGAACTGAGTTCAAGGAAAACGGCTCTGAAAAAGCTACTAGAATGGCCAGTCACTGCAGGTTTCATAAAATTGTCATGTAAGTTGATATCGATTGTGGACTGATCTTTGGAATTTGCGACCCCCTTCAGATACTCCTTACTTGCTACTTTGTTACCTTGCTATAACCTGATGTCTTTGCCAGCTACATGTGTTTTTATATAGGAACAGGAAAATGTGGTTTAGAAATTGAGGTTCAGAGGACCAAAATCTTAAGATAATCTTAAGAAATTTATCATATTCTCTCTCCGAAGTTCAGTGTTTTTGTCTGATAAAATCGATATTATCTCATTTGCAAATTCGAAATTTTAACGATGGAATATATATTCGAGTTTAAAAGATTGAGAAAGACAGGATCATAGTAGGAAGTGGGGGCAGGGGGGTTGCAGACCCCCCAGTCTGGGCAGAAATCTCTTTCACTCTGTCAAAGTTTCTGAAAGAACAATAGGAAATTTGGGCAGAAAGTTTACAGAAAGTGTACAGCCCCCTAATTTTGACGTCCTCCTACACCCCTGGACAGGATAACCTGTTTATGCTAGTTGAGTCGAGGAAAAGGTAAGAAAGTAGTAAGAAAATCTTGGCCTCAGTTTTGGGAAAAGTTAGGAAAATTGAGGCTAAGGAAAAAAAGAAACATTCTTATGTAAAAAAAACGTGAAAATATGTACTAATATTGCTTTGTGCATACGTTTAGACTATAGTTTAGACCCAATTCATCTTCTCGACAAGGATTTTTCGGATTTGCAGACCGAGTGGAAGCTAAATCAGTTGAATCCTAATGTAGTACCCAAATATCTATTAGAGTTCTGTATAACAACAGCTTGATTTTAATGTAAGAGAAAGGCGTCCTGGAGGCTTTGATTCTGTTCTTTATAGATTTCGCGATTGAAAGTACTATGCTCTATTGATACCTTTGTGGTGGGCGAAAGTAATTTACTAGCGCAAATTTTGCGCTCATTAGAAAGGATTCCTCACGTGAATGGCTCAATTTCCTCCAATCTGAGATAAATTTGGTCCTTCACTGTAAGCCATTAGACCATCTCTATATTTTCTTGCTTTTCAGCAAAAGTACCACATGCATCTGGGGGTGCTGGTCGGAGCAGATTTTTAAAAGCCATGGAATATTTCAATGAGTATGAAGAGAAGTTGGTAAAGGGTGACATTAGTAGTGAAGAATTGGACATTATTTGCTCAAATGAGAGTAGATTTTTTCAAATCTCTGAAGCATGCGAAGCAAACTCCACCAAGACGCTGAAGGAGAGCTTATTGAAAAGAACTGAGGAGAAGAAATTTATTACCCTTCACATAAAGAAAGTCCGAATGCTATATTCTTTCCTCACAGAGCTCTCTGATGGTAAAATAAGTAAGTATGAGTGCATATTTTAAGTAGCGAGTGCTGAGGCAACACCACTGCTGCGTGTTCCCGGTTTAATTGAATATGAATCAGTAACGTTACGCTCTATTGTCCTCAGAAGTTGCCCTGCATGTCATAAAATATGCGTGTTCCCGATTCAGGAAAATCAGGGGGCCCCTTTTTAGTTTAAGAATTGCGTCTATAACATTTTAATTTCACTTACTTTATCATAGCAATGTTTTATTCCTGGATCCTATCCCAAAGATTTAAAGTCATTTCTGGAAAATTCGGAGAATTCTCATGTATAGCAGTTGAAATTAGCAATTGCAAGTTCTTGAACATGCAACGTGTTGGCAAGTAGTGCGAAGAAACTACGGATTCCAATGGCTATACGCAGTTGTTTTATTCAGTATGATCATAGACTTCTGAGTGGGCCCAACTATAGATCTTGCTGCCTCTCACTGAAATATTCACAATTCTATAATGCCAAAGCCATTTTTGCTGCATCCCTTTAATAAATATGCATATATTTGAATATTTGAAAGTTACAAAGTTTCTTCGCTCAATATTTCTACTCAATAATGTTTTCATGGAGTGGGAGGGGGTGTCGTGGTCAAAGTAAGAAAATTTGTCAAGTGTGTCGGTTATATTACAGGAGATTTCATCTTATTGTTGATAGTGTTCTCAGTTACCTTTTCTATAGTGGCAGTCTTGGGCGTCTTGGTCAAAGTAAGACAATCTGTCAAGTGTTTCGGTTATGCTACAGGAGATTTCATCTTATTGTTGATAGTGTCTTCGGTTGCCTTTTCTATAGTGACAGTCTTGGGCGTCTTGGTCAAAGTAAGACAATCTGTCAAGTGTTTCGGTTATGCTACAGGAGATTTCATCTTATTGTTGATAGTGTCTTCGGTTACCTTTTCTATAGTGGCAGTATTTAGTCAAATCGTCACAACACATTCCAATTTCTTCCAATTTAATGAGCGCCAATCTATGGGTCTGGCAAAGCTTCTTTCATAAGCTACCCCAGACTTCGCCGACATCCCCATCAAGTAAAAATCGGTTTTTGAAAATACGACGCTCTCGACGTCCCCAGTCTTACGCTAATTGCGGCAAGTATGAAAACTCTCCTGTTGCTTAGTGATAGGAAAGAAAAAGCACAGAGATAGAATGCTTAATGCATTATCGTATCTTGTGCTTTTGAAGCGTTTAGCGTTTAGTAAGTTTTTACTGATATATTTCATTTATGACATCTTGATGAAAAAGGGTCTTTTGTTGACGATTGCTGTGGAAGCTGGAAAAGGAGGTTATTTGAAAGTACTTCAAGAAATAACAGCACATGCAATACTGACCTTCGCAGATACCCTAACCTAAGAGCATGTGGTGTCTATAGTAAATGCATTATGGTTCCATGCTTGAATTCGGAAGTTGTACGAGATTTTCTTAGTTTTTTAGTTAATTGAGGTTTGCTTAGTTTTCTAAGCAGTATTGAGGAAAGTAAATACAGAAAGAGCACTTATGAAAATGATAACTGCAAGGCAACTGCGTGTTTTAGGTAATGTAAATAGAAAGGAGACGATAGATCAATATAATATTTAGCAATGACGGGAAAGATCGAAGAGAAGCGAGGAAGATAAAGACAAAGAATGACAGTCATAAGAAGCATCATTAGAGGAATGGGAAGAACTTGGACAGCATTTGAAGTACTGCAGGCATCAAAGGAAAGAAGACATTGCATTGATATAGTCGAGCAACGTCGAGCGACATGGCACATAAATAGAATAAAATAGAATAGAATAAAATAGAATAGAATAAAATAGAATAGAATAAAATAGAATAGAATAAAATAGAATAGAATAAAATAGAATAGAATAAAATAGAATAAAATAGAATAAAATAGAATAAAATAGAATACAATAGAATAGAATTAGTTTTCTGACTGCAGCATTTTAGCTTTGTAGCTTTCATTTTTTGTAAGAATAGACTCGAAGCGAAATTAACCGTCTTTATACTCATTAAATCTATCATTCTTTTTATCGAAGAATGCTTTGCTGCAGGAAAGTAATATACATCTGCTCGTTAGATTTGGAATTTAAGCTTAAAAGCCTGAAGAAAATGACGCAGCTGCAGTTTAAATATATTGCTTTTACATTGATTCTTCTTTCTAGGTGATTTGAAAAATATTGATGATGTGCTACAAAAAGATTGGTCCCATTTGCCTTTGTCTCAGCTATGCTGTAAAGAAAATGGAAATCTGAAGGATTTGATGTTTAACCTCCCTGACATTGTTCATAGTCAGCTGGAAAAGATGTGCCTCGCATTTAAGAGCAGAATTTTTTGTAAGATGTGGAAAAGATATGCATCTAGAGCTAGTAGTATCTGCATTGAGGAAATTATTGACTACCTTTTTGAGCCCGTGGTAACTAAGATTTGCACCACTATGAAGAGTCTGCTAGAGCAATCAATAACACTTAAAAAGGCTGATAAATTTTTTGACGAATTTAAAGCTGACAATTCCCCTGAAAATATCCAGAAGGAGTTGAAAATACTCAGCATGATTTCAGGTAATGAAATGTTCAAGGAGAAATGTGAAGATTTTAATGAAGTGGCAAGCAAAATCAGTAATTTTTTCAAACTTCAAAGAAATAGAAAAAAAGCAACAAATATTATCAAGCTTGGGAATAGCCTAAAGTTGAGAGGGAATTTTGAGGTATTTAGAGAGATTGAAAATGAGGTAATTTATCAAATTTCTGCATATTCTCTTTCAATGTATGATAACCATGTATGTGATATGCTACGTTAACTTAGAATGAATAGGACTGTGAAAGGCAGTGTAAGTGTTTTCCCAGGTGTTCTAAAATTGCAATTCCCCTAAAAATATCTAGAAGAAGTTGAGAATACACAGCATGATTTCAGGTAATGAAATGTTCAAGAAGAAAATTGAAGAATTTAATTAAACTAATAAAGAAAACAGCAATAGGAAGTTGAAGGTCGTTTGATCACGAACCAAGAGACCTATGACTTCCCATTGCTGTTTCCTTTATTGTTTTTGGTTCTTTTCAAGCTTCTATTACAGGAGTATCCAGAATATGACCCACAGAGTAACTGTGGCCCGCCTTCATGTTTTTATTGCCCATGCAAAATTTCTGAAAATATATCATTTACAAAATATGTTATATATATTATATTATGTATTATTCATATATATATATATATATATAAATATATTATATATATATATTTATATATGTTGTGTAAATAAAGTATATATATATATATATATAATGTATATGTATATTTATATGTATATCTATAGGTATATGTATGCATATGTACATGCATTATGAGTTCACATCTATAGCATGTATATATACAATATATCTATGCATAT
>WIPJ01067802.1:49916-66157 GCA_018155075.1 Cassiopea andromeda
TATATATATATATATATATATATATATATATATATATATACATTTGTAAATATATAAATATATATATATATATATATAAATATATTTATATATATAAATGTAAATAACATATTTTCAGAAGATTTACAGAAATTAAATATGCATATTGTTTTACTTTTTCACCAGAGTCGATAGTGATGTTAAGGAAACTACTTGTCATACTAGAGCCCTGTGTTCCAAGACTATTATATGAATGCTTTCGAAAAGATTTTACATGCCTACAGTATATCTCGTAAGAACGCATGCGCATATGGCTTTATTACGTGTCTTCTGTTTGTGGCCCGCGGCCTTTGACAAAACGCGGATTGGCCTGAGAAAAAGGTTGTCTATCCATGGTGTAGAAAGCTTGAAACATTTCTTGGAAATCGCAGCTCAATTATAAACTTTAAAATAAGAGCCACGACGAAAAAACATCTTTCATCTTTATAGATTTTTTAACATTTCGACATTCCAGAAAAAATTAGATCTAGGCCAGAAGACATATATGGTGTTGACTTAAACGATAGTTAAAAGACATAAACGATGTTAATATATACGTTTCGAGACTACTTGTCCCATCATCAGTAATAAACAGTGCTAACGGGAGGTTTTTATAAACAGGGAAAAACAAGTGGGAGAAAAACAAGTGGAAATCAAGATAGTAATTCCACGGGAAATCAAGATAGTAATTCCACGGGAAGTCAAGATAGTAATTCCACTGGAAGTCAAGAAAGTAAATAACGGGGAGACCTAAAGTCACGCCATTTCATTGTTCGCTGTAGAGAGCATCTAGGGATTAATAGAAAAGGCAATAGTGTTAAAGGTGCCGTGAAATCAGCCATTAAAGACCATGTTAATGACACTGGTCATAGTGCCTCCCTTGACGACTTTTGCATCATTGATAAAGTTAACAATGAACTTGAGTTACTTATACACGAAAGTCTCCTTATTCTTAAAGATCGACCCTCCCTCAATTTTCAGAGCTCATCGATTCCCCTTTATTTATTTTAGTCCCTTAAGGCCTTTAGTCATATTTCCACTCATTATATAGCCTGTTTACCATAACTCCCTTGCTTTTGTTTAGTTGTTTTTCCTCATATTGATGTTTGTGCTGGTTGGGGTTTTTTCCCTAGTGTAACAATCCCTTTAGCTCTCCCCGTTATTTACTTTCTTGACTTCCCGTGGAATTACTATCTTGACTTCCCGTGGAATTACTATCTTGATTTCCACTTGTTTTTCTCCCACTTGTTTTTCCCTGTATATAAAAACCTCCCATTAGCACTGTTTATTACTGATGATGGGACAAGTAGTCTCGAAACGTATATATTAACATCGTTTATGTCTTTTAACTATCGTTTAAGTCAACTCCGTATATTTCTTCTGGCCTAGATCTAATTTTTTCTGGAATGTCGAAATGTTAAAAAATCTATGAAGATGAAAGATGTGTTTCATCGTGGCTCTTCTCTTAAAGTGTAGAAAGCTGTCCTCACTTGTGAGGGAAATCAGCAAGCTTCCTTGACTCCACAACAGATCAATATTTTACATTGATTGATGTACCAAATAGCTATTTAATCTCCGCATTGGAATCGCAAAAGCATGCGAGGAGGTGGCCAAAGGGAGCAGAAAATCTTCAGGGACTAGAAATTAACTTTGGAAAAGTACTGCTGGTTTGCTTTATGTGGCCCCCCAAACATTAAAGCAGTTGGTGTTATGAGGCCCCTTGGAGATTGAATTCCTGGGGTAATTTGCTCCCCTTCCCCCCTCTTGGCAGCCCTGAGGAGTTGCACCAGTAGCAATTCCGCTCTCATCATTTTTAATGATACTGTAGCTGGTATGAGGTATATTAGAAGGACCTGATAATGCCTGGAAAATCCAATGCTCATTTGAATTCATGGTACTCTGTTTCCATTACGATATTCAAAAGCTATTAAGTTTATTTTGCACCAGATGCAATCCTAGATTTCATTGTGCTTGTAGCAGAGAGTCGGATTGCCATATATTATGAAATTTTACCATAGCTTCATAGCAATAAAGTGGTTCTAAAAGCTAGCAATGCTCTTTTCTAGACCTCTATCGACATGAATCAAAACAATTTGAATTCTTTGCACGATGAGCACTTTATAGCTGCTAGAGCACTAGAAGTTGTAACAGATGGAATGGAAAATTGCATTGACTGTATCCTTCATTGTATGAACTTAATCATGTGGCTTCGTGAAAAACTCAAAGGTATGAAACAGTTTGTATGACACTATGACAGTATGACAATGTTTGTATGACATTTAGACAATAGTTTATATGGCATTATGACAGTATGAAAATAGTTTGTGACTGTTGGATAATCAATGCATTGTGCGTCATCCGCATAGATTTATAAGCAGACGCCAGCATTTGGGTTAGAGGTCTCTGATAAGGTAAGTGTAAGAAATATGATAAGTTGTAGTCAGAGCATGAATTGGAAGTTACAGTGGCCCTTTGATTATCGTGGTGGCAATTTTTTGACAGACAATAACACTCTTTAACCTTCCTCGCTTGCTTGAAAACTTTCAAAGCTCAGATCTTCAGGTTCTGAATAATTGTTACATAAGGAATGAAACCAAGGGTACCCTACAGCCCTTGGGGCCAATCAGAGCGCAGAACTATATTTGCATCCATGCCAAATACTTTATGGCTCTTATGTAGCAGAAATTCACTAAATAACACGAAACAGCAAGGCCGTGAAAGGTGAACCGCCACATAGTATGAGGCGACTGCACATTGCATTTCACTCCGTCATCATCATCATCATATCTTATCGCGCCAATGGGTTATCCAAACTCGGGCTGTCTCGTTGCATTCTCGGAGATCTTGATCAGTGCAGTGGGGACCCTCTGGGCATTCTGAGAGAATGTGGTTGACTGTTTGGTTGGGGTGGCCACACGTGCATTCGCTGGAAGGTGCGAGTTTCCACTTGTGCAGGGTACTGGCCGTCCTTCCTACTTTGGCTCTTGCTCTGTTGAGCGACACCCAGTCTTTTCTTTGAAGATTTCTTTCATTCCGTTAATTGCTTTTATGAAAAGCATTGCTTAAGGAAAATAGTTTGAAAGCTGTCTCTCTTGCAATTTAGCATAGGGAAAATTGGAAAGATTGTCGTGTTCTTTTGTTAGTCGGATTTTTCTTTCGCAGTTAGTGTTGCGTAAGGACCTTGTAGAAGAACGTACAAATTGTTTCCATTTTGTGAGAGATCAAATGGAATTTAGATGAAACTAGAGCTGTTTATTGACTCTTGCTTGATGAAGATGAAAGAAATGCAAAGTGATTTTTATTTTGCAAGACAGAATAATTTTTCGTTTTGAATAGATTTTAGATGAGGCCTTCATTGGATTCGAACAAAATGCATGGCTGCCTTCTTTTCGTTATTTTGCCACATTGCTCAGCTTTGCATGTTTTGCACGTTTTCAAATTATGCCATAAAAGTGGAATTTCAATGGTACCTTGATGCTTCACTGACGCAGATAGGAAAAAGATTGTTTCTATTTATTTTTCCCATTGCAAAAGGGTTCTTACTGAACCTAGAAAACCTAGGAAGTAGGCTATTTTTACAGAAAGTCAGAGAAAACCTGGAATAGTCTGAGAATTTTCTATAATTTTTATTCACATCAGAGAAAAGTCAGAGAAAATGAATTATTTTGTAAGCATATCATTTTCATTAACTATTGGCATGGTTATTCGCAAAGTCGTTGCTCTAATTGTTGTCAGTACGTTTGAGCTTTAACAATTAGCTTGGTGAAATAGCAAGTATATATGCATTACTTATCTATTAGGTTCCATTTTCTTTCTTCTTTTTGTAAATATGAGAAATGATATTCGAGAAAAAGTGGGTGTTTTTTGACTACCAGTCAGGGAATAGTGAAGGAATTTTGATTCACATATAGAGTATGTACCCTACCACAGCACAAAAAAGCAGCAAATTTCTTTTCACATACTGAAAGCTTTTTTCGTCTGACACTCAGCAGAGTAGGAAAACGTCGGATAGTGACCTAAAGGTTAACCGAAATATATATCCAGATGCGGTTACGTGTGATAGGACGCGTCTAATTGGCCCTAAATGTGAAAAATTAGGACCTATTAACCATTGTTTACTTGAAGAGTCTCAATGAGAAAAAAACTCTTTTTGTCTACACAAGACTGGCGTTTGAGTCTTGATGTAAACAGATTCCAAAACAGTTAAATGAAAAGACGATCTTGCTTGCCCAATTATCCGAATATTTTCGTCTGTATATGTTTTGGTGCATTCTGGATTTGCAATAAGGTGTTTTCCTATGGCCGACTCAAAATTAATATTAGACTTGTTGTTTTTACATATACGAGGTGGCTGCTCTCTTGCGGCATAACTTTTCTTCCTGATGCTCGTGGGGATATGTCGTTCTATTCTGTCTGCAGAGACTATCAGAAACTAGAATGTTGCTGCTATTTCGTGCTGTGGTAAAATGCTGTAGTACCAACAGACTATTTAGGTATAAAACCTGTTGCAAAATGCTTACATGATTGTTAGAATTACTTACCAATGGCTTTATGGTAGTTTATCCTTGATTTTTAGATATGAGAGAGGTGAAGACATTTGTGGATCTGCTAAGTATTTCTGCTGGAGAAAGTGATTTTGAAGCTGACAGAGTTTCTTGCTTGCACACAGTCTGTCTTGAATTTGAACCAATAATTTTTAAGCTAGATGTCAAATCTGGGCCCGTTGAGTTGATCAGCTGCTGCAAAGAGATTGTTGATAAGACTAGCAAAGAAAAAAAACTTCTTAAAAAGCTGGTAGGTTCCTTCTCACAATTCGGAGAAACATGAAGTAAATTAACTGCTATCTTCCATCGAGCTATCGCTTTCTTTGACCCATTTACATTTAGCAAGGTGAAAAATGCTGCAGCCAATCAGCTTCTTACTTTCAGTTGGCATAGATGCTAATTAGAGAGCGTAGATAGCAGCTGAGAATTGATTAGCTTTAAAAAATGGTGGCTAATCGGCCTCAAAATTATGAAAAAGAGCAATACGGACTCTAGTGCTGCAAGTGAAAGCTTTTCTCTACAAAGAAAACTTATGTTGTTCTTAAAAATGGATTCATTCTAGGTTTTCATTAGTTTGAAATATTTTTTTCGTATTTTTCAACTACTGCGTATGAGAAAAATAGACCCTGCACACTTAGAAAGCTATAAAATTGCAATTCGATGTCATATGTTTACTTTGCGCTTTCTTTATGCTCATCTAAAGTTAGCTTTATGTGTACATTTATGGCGTCCAGTATTCTTTATGATTGGTGTGAGTGATCTGATTGATGTGAGTTATCGGATTTATGTGAGTGATCTGATTGATGTGAGTGATATCTGATTGATGTGATTGATTTGAGTGACCTGATTGATTTGATTGATATGATTGATGTGATGTAATAAGTTTCCTTGTTCTACAGCACTGCGTTGAACAATGCCACAAAATAGGTCTTTCAATTATGATCATAAAGCTTTAGTTTTTGAGAAGAGTATATTAGAAGTCGTTCTAACCAGGCACCTTCACTTTAGGTTGACTGTAATCGTTTGCTTGAATGGTTTAAAAATGAGCGAGAGTCATATGGATCAGTTGCAACCTCATCTATGATGGAAGCAGAGGCTGTTAATAGACGAGGCTATTACGTAATTGGCTCCTCGAAGAGCTTTGCTGATCAGGAATCAGCTGTTACTTTGGAAAATTCTTTGCATCTCTATGTACCTGAGAAGAAGAATGGCGTGAATAGTAATAAAGAAGACTCAACCTTTTCCCAGGAGAATGTTAAGTTATATAAATTGAACGATATTGGGGATTTACAGTCAAAGCTTATGCTGATTGGAGGACAACAGGGAAAGGAAAGAGAAATGGGACAGATTGAGAAGGACTGCTTTTTGCAGGTATCTTTTTTAGAATTACAGTTTAAACTAAGGCTTTCACCTCTTTCTAATAAAATTGTTTTGCTTTGCACATTTGAAATGGTTTTTGTTCATACATTGCAAAGTGCCCTACGGTAACTACTGTAAAACAAAGGCAATAGGATTCATTCGCATTTTGAAAATATTCGAAAGGATATATAAACTTTTACAGAACTACAATTAATGGATAACATTGACGTGAACAATTAACTTTGAGTTTCATAGATATATTGTATGGTGAATGTCTTCAGATGCTATGATGCTGAAAGCGAATATACTTTGATACTTTGATCTATATTATCATTGTGAAATCTTTAATACACCCTCTGAATCGTATGCCAATAGTTTTTGTCAATATCCTTCATATTTTTCCAATCTGAAAAGCAATTTGCTTCACCTTCTAGAGGGTCTAATGAATTTGGGATTGAAACCCTTCTTCGAAAACGCAGCTGGATTCTGAATTTCAATAGAGTCACGATAAGAAACATGAAATTTGTCACTAGCTATCTTTTTCACTTCTTATTAGATGTTCGAAGCAGTGACCAGATTGGCAGTCCTGTTCATACAACTATGTGACTCTGGATGCATTAAGTATCTATCGTGGCAATCAAAATTTTCTTGCAACCTTGAAAATGGCGCAGACGCTTTTCGAGAAGCTATAAAATCCGTTGAAAAAGAATGTACTAGGTTAGAAAATGACCTGAAAGAATGGAAGTCAGAACTTGACAGGAAACGTACACAGTTCCCATTTCTGAATTACTACACTGTCAGGCAGTTGCTGATGTTGCAGAAAAATTTGAAAGATGTTATCCTGAAAGAAGATTTAAAAGCATTAAGGAATCTTCCTGCTCAAGTATTTAGTCTGTTGGATGAAGTCTACCCGGGAATTGATCAGGAGACTTTTAGAACCATCCTGCTGAAGTCATCACATCGCCGTCGGTATGGAGAGGATTCTTCACAAGACACTTCATGGATGCGAGTAGCGAAAAGTGATGACAAATTTATGGAAGCTTCCATAGATGAAATTGGGAAATTCATTGCAGAACTTGAAGAAGAAGGTCATGATGAAGATGTTGCTAAAGCTGCTACAATGCGGTGCGGACTACAGGATAGTTCTGTCGCATCTGTATGGGCTTATCAGCACTGTGGCAATGAAGAGGAGATTGCAGAATTAGCCAATCAGTTGAATGGAGTGCTGGAGAGGAAACAAGAGAAGGGGTCACAGTATGAGATTTTAATGTTTTTGTTCCATTTTGAAATATGAAATTATGAAAGTATTGCTTTTAATGTCATATCCTAAAATCCATCTCCTAGAAGAACGTGAGGCCTATCTATTCAATTTATATATACTATCTATATAGGCTATTATATATATATATATATATATATATATATATATATATATATATATATATGTATATATATATATTATATGATATAGATTACCATAACACTCGTCATAGCACTACCATAATGTCACTGTAGTATATACCGTAGCATAGAAATATTTTCTCAGTCTGTCTGATGAGTGCAATAGCACGAGATTCTGAGTAAGACACCGTCTTACCATTGAAGTACATGTTTTATACTACATAATAGGTATATACAACATAGACAGGCTTATATAATATATAGAATATATAATGAAAGCCTATCTATGTAATTACGAAATAATTGCCTACCGAGGTTTCTTAAAAATGCTAGCCCTTGGAGCATCACCTTGTATTTGGCAACCATGCTCAAGATATTATCATGACTAAGTTGGTATGCAAGGTTGACATTTGGTATTAATGTAGCTTAGAGGCCTCTATCAATCTATGTGCGTTGGTCTTAATTCATGTTTAGACAATCTTTTCAAATGACTGGAATGGAAGAGCCTTCAGATGTAGGTACAGATTCTGCAAATCTTGTTGGAAAGGATGAGATAGATTATCTCACATTGGAAGACTTAGGAAAGGTTTTGGATGAGCTGGCTAAAAGTAGAAGTATGTGGTGCATATATTCTTTACTTCACATTTTGCATTATTCCATTGAATTTTGATATTCTTGGCATTAGAAGGTAGTATTTTACTTAGCAAGATCTCAAGTGCACTCCTACAAGATCTCTGCAAGGGTATTAAACCCAAAATTGAACCGATGTCTATTTGTTACGCAGGAAAAAAGCAGAGAAATTTGAGACCAGTTGAAACAATGCGTTATAGAAAGCCAAATTTGATGACTGTTCCTAGAGGTATTTGAGTAGATTTTGTTCTCTTTAGATCACATAATTGTGTTGCATACTTAATCAGTTAGGGATATGCAGTGCTGTTTGATAAAACTGTATATTTGCTGTTTTCTGTTTGCAGATTGCAGTTATTTATGCTTATTAAATTCTCTAAAACCCATAGTAAACGAGGGGGGACGTAAATTGATTTTGGCAGATTTTGATCCCCCCGTTTCTTAATTTTAGTACTTAATCTTAGAGAGTACTGGAGTGTTTTCTTAACGTTGAACAGCAGAGAAGTTGAAAGCCATTTTGTTGTATGATCAAAGGTTTACATTTGGTGCTTTCTTTTTGTGCATTCATTTGATGTTTGCTGGTTTTGTTTCTGCTGATGTGATGAGTTGATGATTCAATCTTCAGATCCAGTAACAGCAGCAACAAAACTGCACAAAAGTTGAGGGTTATAATTTGTGGACTTATTTGGAGTACAATTAACTTCATTCAACTTTTCAATTCATGGTGCATTCACAACTTATGTATCTTGGCCTAAATTTACATACTGAAAATTTTGTTTTGTAGATGATCTGTTACTTGTGGTAATTGACATATATAGACAAGCTGGAGATTGCCTCCCAGCTTCAGGAGAAGTTGAGATTTGCAATCATGACACAAGCTTTGAGAAGGTATGATAGATTTCTGTATTGAGGTTTAGTCATGCATATCTATGAAATTGAAAAGGCAGCTTTTTGTGCTAAACATACGAGTTATTGAATTTTTGCAATACTTGCTAATTTGAGTTTCCAACTGCTTAGTCACACCTTAGTTACACACTGCTTAGTTTTATTTCTACTAGATTGAACTGCTATTTCGAAGAGCATTAAATGATCCACACGGAATATATACTTTGGCATTCATTGATGAACTTGATTATAACATTGCTGTCCAAGCATATGGAAAGCTACAATCACTTCAACATGAGCGTGCTAAGAGAGGTAGGGATTTTGTATAAACAGGGACGTCACGAACCCTTGGGTCCGGGAGCCTATAAGGTTATTTGATAGCAACATTGCTGGATAGGTTGATAGGGTTTGACGGGGCTACCACAATGCAATAGACTGGGGGATTTATCTCTTAAATGCCAGATATTGCAAGTGAGAAAAGGATAGCCTGGTTGCTGTTTATTAACATTTTTTCTAGGGCCACATTAAAATCCTTGGTGGGCTGGATCCGGCCCATGGGCTGAATGTTTGACACTCACTTTGTAAATAAACAATGATATGTATATACAGTGATATTAGCTTTGTATGTTGTCTTTCTACAGTATATTCAGAGCTATATTCAAACAGGACTCAATAATAAGTATAATTGCAAATTCACTTATTGGTGTGATGGTCATATGATTTATTCATGTTGATTGATAGACTGGTATTTGTATACTAAACTTGTTTACCTACTTCACTCGCTTTACAGTTGGAAGATCTTTCATGGAAGGTAGTGATTTTGTCATTTTGCTATGTTTTCAGTTCAAGATGGAGAGCTCAATAACTTCAACCTCCTATTAATGTGCAGCAGTGAAAAAGAGGATGGATCATTTTTGGCAGCAGCCTGGGATGAATATAGAATTGTATCACATAGATGTCCAAGTCTGGAAGAGGCAGCAGAGTTTTTGAAAGAGAAACTGCAGTGTGATTTACGCTTTAATCAGCCTGAGTATATCCATGCTGGATGTGCTGATAAAGAACGGTATTTATAAAGAGTTAGCTATGCTTTCTGATGCTGTTTAGTTGGTTGTGTCCTTTCCAATGTAATTTTATTTTTGCAAGGACAGTTTTCGGTTTGAAAGCGTCCATTTTCAGAGAGTCACCATTGTAGCTCATTTTGAAGTCACCTATTGGCAGTTTAACATATCAAAGTTATAACTGGAGACTGGTAAACTTACAAAGAGTGGGTAATGCAATTAATCAGTGATGGCAAATGGCTTTTGCAAGTTGATCCCGTTGCAGAATGTGGATAGTATGTAGAGATATTCTGCTTTGGATAGTTATGTGAATACCGTTGTGGAGAGCCAAATTCCCATGTAAAATGTGTATCATGAATGGCAGTAAAATTTGCATCTACTACCTATTAATCTGCTTGCCAACTATGTAAGGTGTTATGCACACTGGAGCTGATTCATTTTGCCTCCGCTCTCATTTAGATTAAATCAATACAGCTCCCGTATGAAAACATATCTGATCCAAAGGATTACAGATCTGTACCATTTTTGGATCAGATTCGTGAGTTCAAATGGGACCCATGTGGATCTGATCCAAACTAGCATGGCTTTTCTAACTGATCCCAGTTAATATGGAAAACGATGCCAAAATGGATCAGATAGATGTGATTACATGTGCATGCAAGGCCTGCTTGCACCTGTTTTGGAATAGAGCTGAACGGATTTGCTCCCATGTGCGAAGAGCCTAAGTTACAGATTACCTCTTGTTTTACCTTGCCTTTGAAAGAAATGCGATCAAAAATGAGTTGAGTTTGATCTTTGTGTTACTGGTTTCTTGTGATTGCCTTCATAATTGACTTTATTGCTTTACAGCTCAACTGTACGCATTATCAAATCCCATACTGCTGGGACAGGAAAGTCATTGCTTATAACGCGAATTGGTGAAGAACTTCAATCATTGATTCAAAAGTCAAACTTAGCCATGAAACAAGTCAACAGCTCTGTGGATACAGAAGTTATTATCACAACATCGTTGCAAGGAACGGGAGTTGATCAAGATATGGTTGTAAGTGAGCTGATTCCATATGACAAAAAGAAGAAGGAAGCCTTTCCAAGGATATATCATTTTGATATAGCTTCAACAGTAAGAAAAATTAGAAGATTCAGTTTCTTTTTCACATCTCATTAGTTTAATTTTTACATCTATTCCATGTGTTTATTTTCTTGCACCATCTTTTATGTGGATCAAGCTGCAAAATTTTCTGGACTAGTGCTGTGTATTTGTATTCTTTGTTTAGGAATGTAAATAGTAGTTTTCTTTGGAATGTGTTTGAATTTATCAAGCATTCCTTATTCATGAAGTATCGTGCACATCTACTTTTTTCAAATCTATTGTTTGCGTGTTCAATTTTCGCGCATCTGGATTGCGCGCACATTTAATTTTTACGCACACCAGATTGAAAGAAAAAGTACAAGACACGTCATATGGAACTCTATACATATTTTTCGCATTTTTAGCGCTGGTTGTATTATATGATACAATAAGCCAATGATGATACATGAAATTTTAAATTGTCAATGCCGTAAAATATTGAAAAATCAATTTGCATGCAGCTCTCAAGTCTCAAATTATCAAACCAGAAACTCTGACACACTTCAGATTATAAGACTTCGCCTTGGTTCACAGAAAAGAGCTTCTGATTACTTGATGCTTTTGGAAATAATCATTTTAAGCTATAACTCTTGTATCTCCTTATTTCTGACTTCGCGCACTCAAATTTTCACGCACCTCATGAAAGAAAATATTTCACACAACAAAATGCGCAAAAATTAACTGTTTTCGCCCAACCAATTTTACATGTGCGCCCAGGTACCACTTTCTTTTGTTCTTTTCTGAAATTAAATATTTAGTGATAGACGATTTCTGCATTGCCTTTAAACTACCAGCTTCCACATCCATTCAATTCGCGTTAGGTTACATCAAATCTGGACAGCTTCGTGTTTCAACTTTTGATAACTGGATCTGTCAGCACGTCAACCGGTAGCATCTGGAAGAAAAAGCCTACAGATTTGTATATCATAGAAGTAACTGAGCCGATCGTGGAGACTAATCAAGAAGCTGTAAGTGTGTAATGTTAGCAATCATTGCATTCGATTAAGCCCCACTTGTAATTGAAAGTAGTAGAACTTAAACTTTTGCTTAAAAAGATTTCAATAACGCCCTGGTCCATCCAGTATGAGCAAACACCGACCCAGAATTTCAACATTTTGTCAAACACTGTAATACTTTACATGTATCTACTACTTTATGGAATTCATGGATTCTTGTTCATTCAATGCTAGACCTTAGTTAGGTGACCCAACATGGACCCAACATTAAACTATCAACTGTAAGGTTTAAGCTGGATTTCCTTGCTAGATCAGTTAGCTACTATTTGGGACCAATCAGTCGTTGGCTCCATATTGTAGGAAGTTTGTAAGCGCTCAAAGTTGTTTGATGCAGGTGGCTAATCTTCATTTTCTCTAAGGTGTTGTTGAATGATGTAATCTTTACACCAAACATCTACACAACAACAGGAACTTACTTGCAACCCAACAAATTTTACATCTTTAGCCACCTCTTACAACTTGAAGGCTATCACCATGTCTTTAAATTATGCTTATACTGATGATTTGATGAGAGGGGAACGCCGTTAGCAGGTGTGATAGCCAGTTATCGGTAGATCGTCCATAGGTATGATAGGAAAGATGTTTGAACAACTTTGTTTCTGCCACCTTTATTTATTCCGTGTTTTGCTGCTATTTGTCACTTCTGAGAGGATACATGGCATGAGCGTCATATATTGAAGATAGTGTAGTAGATGATGTTGTCATGGACAGGCTGGACGCCGAAACTATTTGCAGAGGGGTCAGATTACTGTATAGATAAATCTTAATTCACTTTCTTTTGTAAATCAGGACAAGAAGAAGCGAAAGAAAACAAATACTGGCAATATAATACCCCTTTTACCAACAACAGTGTGCAGGACTCCAACAGAAACTCTAGAAGCCTTAACACAAGGTAAATGATTGTTTTTTCATCTTTCCTTGTTTTGAAATGCTACAGTTCTAGATGCAAACCACGAGGATTGTTTTTTCTCAAATTTTATTCTAAAGCTTACAGCTGTAAGGACTATGGAAAATTTTTTAAACTTGTGTATAGATTTGTTTTTGTATTTGATTTATTTGATAGTTGATAGAAACCTTAAGTTTTGGGAACAACTTTGTTTTTTGCCATCTTAATTTTGTTCAGTTTTCTGCTGCTATTGCCCATACCTGAGTGTGTGGTATAGCTAATAATTGACGCTTGATTTAAGGATTGTTCTCTTGAAAGTGCAAAGTTACTGCTATTAATTGTCATGGTCATCACAATAATGCCAATTTTGTCATTATTAATAGTAGCATCATCATAATTCAATCATTTTTATCCCAATTTGCATCATTGCTATCATATTCAATCGTAATGTGATATTTTGCATAGGTACCTTGTAAGCAGTTCTGTAGAAGAGGGAGGAACAGTGGTTATCGGAAGGAATCTGCTCCTTACTTTTTACTGGGTTGTATTGCAGTTGCATTGATGGGGCTATCGAAAGTGCTCACTTGCGCGTCATTGACCTCATCTGCCGTTTTCTATATAGAATGGGCGCATCTCCATAATTAAAAATGGTGATTCCTTGCAACTTTTATAGCATGACCCAAAGAGATTTTACTTGGTGGCAAAGCAGCCCTAACGCCTATCGTTCTTCATTTAAATTTAATAGCAGATGGTACTATTACCGGCTGTTTGGGCTACCCTCAATTTGACTCTACATCATTAGGTTTTACAAGAGTGCGTTGTTTATTCTTTGAAATTAGGTGTGCAGATATTCCCAGGATTTGATGAGAAAGAGTACAGCAGTGAATCCTTTCAGCGAGTATATGGATGCCTTGAGCTGCTAGGGAGTAACCCAATGGGCACACAGACACACGTTTTCCGGACTGGAAGCATTGACAGTGGTCAAAACTGTTTGGAAGTACTCTTGAGGTAAATCATAAGTCAATTTTTTTGGGCCGTGAAAGCCAAAGTTGTGCAAATGGGATGCTAAAATTGGCACTTGGTATTGATAGCTCAATTGTTTAATCCATATTAGTTATTATATCTTTTTTGAGTAAGATTGACTTCATTTCTTGCACAAATTTCAATAGAACCTAAATCGCTCCTTAAAAAAACTAAAAATTATATAGTCCAATGGGATCTCAACATGTACAATTAAATACAATACTACTTTCTCAAAGACCTCTAGAGCTCCAAATATTAATTTAAAATTATCGAGAATTGATACCATTGATGCAGCATTATTTATAAAGATATTTTTGGGGCATAGGAATGTTGTGTGGTTCCCAACATCTTATTATTATTTCCTATTAACCTGGGGTCATTTGAAGCCCAAAGAAATTTCTAACTCTCTGGAATAGCTTGCGTGACCCAGGAGCAAGTATCATTTCACACCTCAAGCTGTTTTGATGACTACATAACTGTAGCGTCTTCACAAACACTGTAGTATTTTTGATTTTCTCTTTAAATTGTTAGGTACTGTGGAGTTGCAAATCCATCTTGGAGGGAGATAAATCACTTTGTTCACTTTTTCAACAACCAGCTTTTGGATTGTGAGAACAGTGTCTTTTGCAACCAGTTGTATGTGGGAGATTCTCTCCCTGGTTTCAAGTCTTTCGTTATAAGGTTCATGCTTCAAATGTCTAAGGTAATGACGTAAAGTGCTTTCAACATTTCTTTCTATATGTCCTTGCCTCTCTACTTCATACAAAATTTTCTCAAATCAAAATTGTATCTTAGAATAGTTCATTGAAACAAATGCATATATTTAAGATTATATAATGAGTAATCTGATATGACACATCTGACTATTTATCGTGATACTTGTGAAAATCTACTTCTTCCTTTTCTATGCACGTGTAGTTTGCTGTTAGTTTTGCGGGACGTTTACAATCCCCATTCAAAAATTACGTACACATTGAAGGGGGAGGGGGTGCCAAAAAGTGTAGTAAAGCATGCGAGAGGGAGGGGGAGGTGGGCTCCTCAAAGAACGTACGTACGCTGATGTAATTCTCATGCCCTGATTACATGCGAAGAATCCTAAATCAATATAACCATCTTTTGCGACTATACACACAAGTCCTCATTGACTTTTATACAAAACTGTAATAATTGTAGATTTCTGTTTTGTTTATTGACTTTTTCGACTTTTGAACATAATGAAATAAAAATGGATTCGAATACCAAGGTGTGTGGGGAGTGGTTGATGACGTATAAGTACGTAATCTCGGGGGAGGAAATACCTCTAAAACGTACGAAAGTGTACAAAGGGAAGGGAGCTCTAAATAAATGAATTTTTTTACCATCTCCCGATAAGCAAGTGCAGCCTTCTTCTTTCGTCTTGCCCTTTAACTATTTTCAACTGGCAAATCCCTAAAACGCTCATTTGAATTTTGTGACTTTGTTGGATAACAGCAGTAAGGAAAAGTTCTTCCCGATGTATGAATCCCTCTCTTGACCTAAAACAGTGGTTTCCAACCTCTCTTTTCCTTTCATCGCACCCCATGCAATAGTTAGAGCAATTTGCTGCCACTTCCTGCCATTTTCTCACACTGGAGAATGATGTACTACATCCCTAGATAGGAACCCCTAGCCTAGAGTATAGTCATCTGTGACATTAGAAGTATTACAGTTCAAGTGATATCTCGCAAGATTGAGCTTAGAGTTTTTTTTAGCAAAGAATCCAGAGAAGTATGCATAGATGGAATATACTTGAAATATACTGGTAATTCTTCTGATATATGTAGGATTTTGCAACGCCTTCTGTCAGTGAAGAATCTGAGCAGGAGAATTCTGGGCTCGTAATATTACGACGACGATGGGAGAAAAGGTAAGATAGCGGTTAGCAGTTGTGTTTTTTGGTTTCCTTAAAGATTAGGATAGGACTAATCCTTTAGTCAAGTGTATCAATATGGTTCGGGGAAGTAACTCTATTATATCACGTGGTACTATATGATAAAATATAGTAACAAATTGCAAGATATTGCGATACGATATCCTATATTATAATGTATTGTACTATAACATAATGTATTAACCACAGCACGAAAAAGCGGCAACATAATTTTGACATACTGAAAGCTTTTTTCGTCCGACACTCATCAGAGTATGAAAACGTCGGATAATGACCTAAAGGTAAACCTAAATTTATATCCAGATGCAGTTAATGTGTTAGGATGCGTCTAATTGGCCCCAAGTGTGACCAATTAGGACCTATCAACATAGTTTACTTAAAGAGTC
>WIPJ01067805.1:0-31326 GCA_018155075.1 Cassiopea andromeda
CCTGCATAGAATTTGAATTCATGTGACTGGTCATGTAAAAAGAAATGCAGTCATTAGTAGACCAAATCTTTGCAATAATTTTGTTAAATGTCTGATTTCCCTGATTTCAATGACACAGTTAAAAATCTCTGAAAATCTCCTGAGTTCTATGTTTTCCTTATTTCCTGGTTGTCATGGCTTTTGAAAAAGGCAAAATAGAGATAAAAAGAAGAAAGGTTTGCTTGCCCATTCCAGCCTTCTAAGAAATTGACTTGCAGATCAGCTTTTCCTTGCAGAGTGGCCCAAATGCTTGTAATGACACCACTTTTAAGGTGGCTTCTATATCCATGGGTAGTCTTACATCAAGAAGAAAATCATGTAGAATCCATCATTTAAGTTTTAACAGAATACTATAAAGAAGACTATGATCAAAGCATGTTCTAGAACTTACTTTTAAGGGAAAGCCAGATCAGGTAATCAAGCTCATTCGTTTTACGTACAGGAGCTGCAAAAGGACTAATTCGTAAAACAGATATGTACCTCTACAGACTTTCATGATGGAAAACAACTTTTGCTATAGCTTGAACAGGGGCGATTCTAGCCAGTAAATTCTGGGGGGGCCAGTGAACATATATCTGAATTATTATAGTTTTCTCTACATGAACCCAAAATGTAGCAATTTAGGAAATACAGCCCATTTGAGGATGTCAGTCCTATAAAAATTGCTACAAATGGAAAAAATACAAAAATGGTTAGTTACCAACAGAAAAAATTATGTAGTAGTATAAAAAATTCTTCAAAGATTGTCTCAATGGTCCTTAGGGTCAAATCTATTTTAGTGTAGTTTAATACGGCGATTGTCATGTCGTGAGTCAAACTCGTCAACAAACTCCTCTAGGTCTATTGATTCAGCGCGAGTTGATTCTATTGATAGAAGAGCCAAATGAATCAAGCGCTCGTGGCACATTGAGTTTCTCAAATACGTTTTAACAAGTTTCATTTTCGAGAAACTTCTTTCACATGATGCAGTGGTAACAGGCAATGTAACTGAAATCAGCAATAAATTATAAAGAAAATCAAATGCCTGTTTGTAGGGGCAAAGCTGTGTGAGGAATTCTAAAACGGTTATGCAGTCGTTGCTAACTAGCCTCTTTACCAAAGGAATTTCATGAATCAATCCATCATGACAGATGCCATATCTTAATGCAATTTCCTTCAATGATGAATGATCCAAAAAGCTCTCAGACGTTGGTGAAAGTGCTGAAACTCCTTGCATAATCACCTTTGCATCGCCTGAAAATCTTCTATCAAGCTCAGACAACATGCAATCCAGTATTTGAATAAAAGCATCGCCATGGAGTGGTTTTTCTGAATTCGCTCTGGCTGACTTTCCAATGGCATCTGTGACAAAGTAATCACTCAAGGCATCTGGTGGTCTTTGAGATCGACGCTCTTTCTCTTCGTAGTTTAAGCCACATTTTCTGCATAACGATTCAACTTCCTCGTTGTAATTTATCATATCTACATTTCTTCTGCATTCCAACTCCTGTTGAAGGGTAGAAATGAGTTGACAAGCCTTTGCCAAATCCAAACGAGGATCTTGAAGTTGCTCAGAGATTTTATTCACTGTAGATAAGATGTCAGTGAAGAAATATAGCAACTGTAAGAAGTTATAATTCATCTGAGCGAAGAGACCCCTGGCAGTAGTTGCACGTGCGCCTTTATCTATGCTTGAGGCCTGTCGCATAAGTCTTATGATGCATTCAAAACGAATTAATACATTCTTGCAAGACGTTGCTCTTGCCCACCATCTTGTCTCGCTAAGACTTTGGAGCTCTCGTATTTTCTCTCCAGGGTGCATTTCCTTTTGCAGCTTCACAAAATTTTCATGTACAATAGAATTGCTAATGAAAATGTATAATTGTTCAAGCAATGAGAAGAAATCATCAGCTTGTCGTACAACTTTAGTTGTATCTATGAGCGCAAGATTTAGTCTATGTGCGTAGCAATGCAGGTAATAAGCCATTGGTGACTATCTCTTATGAGCTTTTGGACGCCACCTAGCTTGCCACTCATAGCACTAGCTCCATCAAATCCCATACCTACTAGACACCCTTTTATAATCCAAACCCATTTGCTCAAGTTTGCCCAAGATACCTTTACTTATTGATTCAGCATTTAATTCCTCCATTGGAATGAATGTTAGGAAGCATTCCTGGATGGTTTTTGACTCTTCTGCAAAAAATCTTATGACTACTGATAATTGCTCAGTCTTTCTGACATCTTTAGTTTCGTCAGCTTGTATTGTGAAGAATCTTGCTCTTTGAACACTCTCCACTATTTCATCGAGAACCATATGGGATAGGGTTTCTATCATCTCGTTTTGTATAGACGATGAAGTGTACTTTTCATTCTTTGGTCCATTTTTTATTCGGTTTGCTATAACGGGGTCATGTTTCGCTGCGAATTGAAGAGTCTTCTTTACATTTCCTGGATTGCTCACATCGTCGCCTTCTCTGTGCCCTCTCTGTGCAATATTTTGGGTTGCTGTGAGTAGAATTATCTCCCCGACAGTCTTCACATAATGGCGATTTTCATTAACTTTCTTATGATAGCTGTCATTTAAAACCTGCTCTACGGATATTTTAGCAGCCTTGTTTCTATTATAATCATTCCACGACATAATTGACATTTTATGGCATTGAGAGTTGACGTGCTTCGTTATTGCACCATCTTTTCCATGTGCTTTCTTCCAGCGACGAAATCCAGTCTTCGTAAATGCCTCTTCAGCGTTACCGTAACCATGGGGGCAGAAATGTCGACAGGGCAAGCAAAACACAGCATCATAGTCTTGGGAATATTCCATCCAACTATAGCGCTCATACCACCTTGCTACAAACGATCTGCCATGAGATTTCCCATCCATGTGCTTTGGATATGCCTTTAGCAATGGCCTAGCTAATTTATCTCCTGTCCTCTGAGATATGTCGTTTGGGCTTTCCATTAATTCTAAATTTTCTCCCTTAGCCTTTTTGACTTTTGTCTCATTCTCAGGCGTGACATCTTTTCGCTTTGTGAAACTTACAAATTTATCCATTATCAAAAGGCACTAGTTCTTGAATGAACACAAACTGCGATGAACAGTAGTTAATTTCACAGCCTATTTCGTAAGCAAAGTTTGCGAGTGATTCAGTAATAAAGAATTATAACAATTTCCGTAGCAGGAAGAAGGGAAACATTCAAATCCTGTGAGAAAGTCAGACCATCAAACTCGGAAACCTGACAAAAGCCTTTTCTTAGTAGGTGGTAAAAGTTAACAAAACACCTTTTAAAAAGTGGGGGGCCAATGAAGGGGCCAAAAAAATTTCTGGGGGGGCCAGGGCTCCTCCTGGCCCCCTTTAGAATCGCCACTGAGCTTGAAAGCATCTAACTGGTACTGTTGTCAAACCCTTCATAGCAGAAATTGCGGCTTCTCTCTCACAGATATAGAGTATCACCGGGAACTGTATTGGTTATTACGACCTTGGTTCAACAGTGTTTGAACGGGTTGACTCGCCACTTTCATAACTCTAAAACGATTCATTAGGTTCGAAATGAAACTCCATGTAAATGGCTTCTATGAGTCGGAGATATTGACTGGAAATTTATTCATAATCTTGAGGCAGCTAAGTCTTCATAGTAAGTTAAAAAAAAGTGAAGGTGTTTTCTGCAAAGAGCCCTCACAAAGAGAGGACTACAAAATGTGTTTGAAAGCAATATAATACTCTAGTGATTTGCTGGACATTAGTTATGCAATAACGTACTTATAGAATTGATACTATAACTTTTTTTAAACTTCATGTTTATATACATTAACTAACAAACAAATACTAATCTCTCTAATGCTAGGTGATTTGCATTCGGCTGGATTAAGTGCAAATATTTCTATTATATAACACATACATAATTGTAACATGCAGAGCTAAAGGTGAAAAGAGAAGCCGTTAGTACGATAGAAGGTCTAGGTGGGTCTATGGATTGTTGCGCATGAAGAGGATGTAATAAGTTGTGCAAATTATTATGCTAGTTAATTTAGTGATTATATAGTTAGTCTCGCCCGTGTAAAAAGACAGATCGGTGCATAGCTGAGTGAAAGATTGCAAGACTGCCCAAAGACGCCAAGAGAACTTTTAGACAAGTTAAAAAATTTGACCGGAAGGTATTTTAATTTTAGATCATGCAGCAGGTAGCGATATTTTTCAAACTTTCTACTGGTGTTGTTATCTAGATCTGTTTCAAAGCCCAGGCTCAGTTCTAAAACATAACGACTATTAGAAGTTGAAATGATCATGTCAGGTCGTAGGTCATCACTTGTGATAAGAGAGGGGAAAGATATCGTGGGAGGTGAACATAGAAAGTACGGTAATTTAAACATTACAATGATGAGGCCAAGAAGCTCAGCGAAGAGTCATGTCTCCATGTGAGGTGGCCCTCATTGAGATCAGTTCTACAGCCTGCAACAACATGAAAAAAGGACTCAGGCTGTAAACAAAAGCAATAGTTGAAAGTGCTGGAGAGACTCGACAGTGTAAGATTTTTCAGAGTTTCGAGTGAGTTTTTAAGATACGTGACAGTGAAATTAGAAATATGTTTGGGTAGCTTGCTTTGAGCGGAAGATCAAAGAGAATTAGCAGCTTTCAAAGAGTGATTGAGAATAGTAATAATGATGAAACCTTGTGAGGCTAAGTTAGAGTTGAGCTTTTCAGTATGATTCTGACGTACAGCTTTAACAACTTGCTTGATATTTCTTTATGTATCGTATTGTACGTTCATACCGAAACTGGTGCTTCTCCACGGAGATTAATTACATCATAAGATGAAGATTTCAAGACATTACGTAGAGGACAGTCTGACATTGCTGGAATTTGACAGAAGGATGAAGGAGATTTAAGCCAACTTTGTTACAAGGAAGAATAATTCCGCTAAGGGTGGCGCTGCGAATTCTTTTTCCGTATACCATCGAAAGCATTCCAGGTCATTGAAAGCACCCTAAATTTCCACGTGAACCAGATTTTCAGGGTGCTGTTGCAGTTTCTATTCTTCGAGTGCTGAATGTTTGGCAAAAGCGCAAGTTGATGAATAGACTCAGATTCAGATTTAGGCTCAAATTCAGAGACGGGAAGTTGAACATGCAATTGTCCGTATTCAACAGAAGTTATTTTTCAAATCCAAACACCTCTTATCTATACAAGGAGAGGGCTTTGCAGGAGAAGGGAAATTGTCTTTTAAGTGCACTTAGGCCTTCCTAAGGTAGGCCAAGAAAATGTATTTTTCTAAAGTATGAAGTCAAAAGAAATATAAAAAGCGAGCTTTTTTCCACAGGAGAGTTATGTTAAGACTATTCAAATCGAAGAACTGCTTATCAATACCATGGGAGGGGCTCTCCCGGGGAGTGGAGAATGTCTGCGATAAACATTAAGTATGTAATGAGGATAGGATAAAGCATGATATGATGGGATATATACACAAGTAATAGAGTCCCTTTTGCATCGATTCTTTCTGATTACAAGCCAATCTGAAATTTTGTGCATATCCCTAAGTTCAATGCATTGGGGACATTTCCCGGTAAGCTGGAAAACCCAAGCGATTTACTTTCTTAATAGAATGGCCTTTGCATTAATCTCTTGTAGAAAGCTATTTACTTTTAAAATGTTGAAAAACACATTTTTCTACTCTCCGTACTTAGGCCTGGAAAACATATGTGGCATATACAGCGATTGCGCATTCTTAGAAGCCCCCTTTCAATGCATAATTAGCAGCTTTTAGATTTTAATAGCCTTATCATAAATCTCCTGTGGAAAATAGGTCACTTTTGATATTTCGCTTGACTTCCTACTGTAGAAAAATACATTTTCTTGGCCATGGAAGGATCCAGGGGGACGAGGGTCATAGCCCCCCAAACGGCAATGTTACCTCTAGCAAAAAATGGTATAAGGAGCTTTTTGCATTAAAAAGACAATTAAGTCCAGCTCTGTATCCGCCACTTTTCTTAGCCTAACTTACGAAGGCCTGAGTGTACTTAGGAGACAAATCCCGTTCTCCTGCCAAGCCCTCTCATTGTATAGATAAAAGGTGTTTGGATTTGAAAAATAACTTCTGCTGTAAACGTAAAATTGCATTCTCTCTGAATTTGAGTCTAAATCAGAAGCTGATTCTGGAGGTATCTTCGTCAACTTGCGTTCTTGCCAAGCATTCAGTACTCGAGGAATGGAAACTGCAACAGCAATCTTAAAATCAGGGCCACTTGGAAGTTTATGGTGCTTTCGATGGTATACGGAAAATAAATTTGCGGTGGTGCTGATAGGAAGATCTAGCCATTGCCCGACAAATCTTACCACAAAATTATCGAGATTCTCAATGACCCATGTCTTGGAGAGGTCAGCAACAGCAAGATGCCAGGAGAGCTTCGAAAGGACGTAGCGTTGATAAAGGAGAGACCTGTTTTGGGAAGGATGTGCAGCGAGTCAATGAGTTTCATCATGTCAAGAAGAGATGATTTTAGGCGAACTTTATGTTTTTCGTTGTCTATTGCAAAATTAAAGTACAGTCCAAGATATTTCAACTATTCGCTACTGCTGACACTGGAGAAAGTTGACTGTTGATAAAGAGTTTGGGTTGAAATCAAAGAGACCTGGAGGAAAATTTTGTGATTCCAAAAGTGACACTTTTATCAACCCTGGTAATCATATTAGCCCAATTGCACCACTTGATAAAACAGTTGCTACTACCGCTGCGTCATCTGCAAATTGGAACCAATGGATAAGATTGAAGAGACGATCAGTAGCATCACGAGAAGAGAAGCCGAGTTCTTTGTATTTCTCTTGCTTAATGAATTGAGTAAGTGTATTCAAGCATAATTTGAAAAGAAAGGGGCTGAGGGAATCCCCTTGAGGGACGCCCCAGCTAACGGGGATAGTAGGGGGTAGTAAAGTTGTCAGTAATAATGGAAGTCTGAAATTTGTAGTAAAGACTAGATGGCAATGTTTGTATAGTAGATGGTACATGATGGTGGGTGAGAACCTCTTTCATGAGATTGTGGTACACCTCTCCAAAAGCATTTCTCAAGTCTATGAGAATGATGACTAACGAGCGTTGTGTTATTCGTGCCTTATAGATAATGGATGCTATCATTGAAATATGCTCGAGTACGCCTGATATCTTTGGATTAAGCCCTTTTTGAATTTCCGTTTCAATAAATTTATTTTATTTAAGTAAGGAAAATATATAATCACGTAGACATGAAGTGAAGACTTTAAGAGGAACAGATTCGAGAGTGATAGGCCTGAAGTTTGCAGGATCATCACTACAGCCTTTTTATGTACCAAAATCGTACATGCTGTCTTCCTCTCGGATGGTACCAGTCCCGATTCCCAAACAATGCAAATAATCTCTGTTTAAAATGGTCTTAGACATGGGAATCTTTTGTAACAGATCACTAAAATTTTTTATAAAGGACAAGGCAAGGCAGAGGACTTAATTCTTTGAATTCTTCAAATAAGTTTTCCATAAGAGGGAGCAGATTTATCAAAAAGAAATGAAGGCAGGATGAATGAAGAGATCCAATGTGGAATGGTAAATTTCTAACAGGGAAGGGCTGCAGTGAACATTTTGATAAAGAAAAGAGTGCAATTGGTCTGGGAGAAGGTAGGGTGCACGGTAGAACCCTTTTCAATCATGCGCTTAACAAAGCCCCAGGAGTTTTTAGATAGGTACCCATCTTGATTGACAGTGGTTGCAGAAGTATGGGCAAGGTCTTGGTTTTTCAACTGTGAGCGCAGCTGATGGGTCACATATCTGATTTCTTGGAAGAGGGCATCCTTCATCTTCAGTTGCTTTAGCTTGCGCTTAAGCAATTTGGCAGTTAAATGTTTATACGTACCACAGAAAGTATTAGTATGCTTAGTAGAATTAATGGTGCAATACAGATTTGTAAAATAATCATAGATTGTATTGTTCATAACTTTGCTTGTAGAGTGGATTGAAGTTTGATTTAGCTGATCATTTGCGAAAACCATTTCCAAGAATTCATTTGCAGCAGTCTATTCCTCTTACGATCTCGGTACCTTCATTCCGGTTATTCTCTGCACGTTTTGCAAGCTTTTTAACGTCAATGTCCTGCTCATTCGTCGATTCGCCGCTTGCATCTTTATTCAAAATCTCGAATTCTGACCGATGCTCTTCATCCATTTTCTCAGTTACACGGCAGCGTCGTTGATGCATTTTAAGACCTTTTACTCCTTTTACTCCTTTGCATTCCTTCCCGGAGCTACATATGACAATTTTTGTTGACAAATGTGGATGTGGGTGATCCTGTAGTGTTGGAATGGGTATATCATCTGGAGCACTACGTTTCTTCTTGCAACGCCAACTGTACCGGCCTAAGGACTAAAAGTCCTTGCCACAAAACGAGCACACAGTATATAGAACGACTGTCCAAAACAACCGAAAATGAAACATTATCCATTACAACTGACGAATGCAAAGAAATGTGAAAACGTATCTGTTAATGTCCAAAATATGAACTATAAAGCGAGAGCTGTGTAAATTGCGGCTTTCCTCGACAGCTCAACAGTCAAAAATCATCAAAGCTCATTGATAATACAATAATAAAAATAATGACTGCATCCGGTTGTGGAGCTTTGACGGGGGATAATGAGGTTACCCTTTGCTGCAGCCCCCTCCAGGTCACCCTTGAGCAAGTTGTATTACCTGTTAGCTCCCCAAGAGACTATGAAGTTCCGGGTTGGCGTCCGGCGGGGGATAGTCTGTCTCATGGGTAGCGGAGACTCTTCAGCCTTGTTTGGCAACCCTCCTAGTGATGGTGTGACGAACTAAAAAATGCCGTTGGTTGTGTCACCTTATCACCACTATCCTCGAATTGAGTGTGATGTCAAATAATGAATTATTCAGTACGGCGTGAATGAGAGTGGAACCCTTTGCAAAACTCTCTCGCCCGGCAGGTGCTCCAAGGGTCAGCAGTGTGGACCTGGTCGTCAACCAGCTACTGCTAGGATAAATTCAAGGAAGGATGAGAACAAAATTGTAATGGGGTGTTATTTGAAGAGTGATCCTGTGAATGAGAACGGTGCTCCTATTAGAGAAAATAGAAAGCATATGTATAGAATATGGCAAGAGATTGGACCTTTTGAATCCACAAAACAGAGAGTTTGTGATCAGGCAAGAACAATTAAGAAAAACGAAGGGCTATCGGAGGTTGAGATAGAATTACAAAAACGGCAGATTGAAATAGAAGATTGTATAGAAGTAACAGAAGGTGGCAGTATGGTTGAAAATGAACTTACAACTGCAGAAGTAGAAAATGCATATATACCAATTCAGCAGAGAGAGATGGACAATGAAAATGACACAGTGAGATTGCTGAATATTGATGAAAGAGATGAATTATCGGTGGAAGATGACTTTATGATAGCAGAAATATTCAAGGTATATAGATCAGGAGAGAAAATTAATGGTGATTTTGCAAGAGCATATCAACAACAACTCAAGAATATAATTATAGAAGGGAATAATGTTATGGAAAAGATAACAACAAGCACCATATCTGAGAAAGATGATCTAGTGTATGCAGTGTACATGTATGCAGCAAAAATATTGGTAATAAAGTCATGTAAGGAGGAAAGCGGAAGGATCCATGGTAAAAGAGAAGAGTAAGTGAAGACATAAAACGTATTAGAATAGATCTGAATATATTACAGAATAAGAAGTTAAATACAGTAATTGAGGAACAAAAGCAAAAGTTGGTTGCAAAAGCAGCAAAAGTCAAGAGTTATGACCAAAGAAGTGAACAGTTCAAGCAGAATAAGCTGTTTAATCTAGAGCAAAAGAGATTTTATCAACAACTCAATGGGAACATTAGATACGAGGGCGTTATCCCTAATGCGGGAGAAAGCAAAATTTTTGGAGTGAGATTTGGAGCGAAGAATAAAAATGCAATAAAAATGCAGATTGCCTAAGGAATTTAAGGGCAGATTTGAGAAACTAACAACAAGAAGATATGATTATAACAAAGGAAACGGTAACCAACAATGTACAAGAATGCCCAATTGGAAAGCACCAGGTTTGAATGGAGGACAAGACTTCTGGTTGAAAAAATTGGCATCACTGCATAAGAGAATTGCAGAGCAACTATTCCTGATTGTCAACGGAGATGCTAGTTTGCCACATTTACTAACATTAGAAAGGACAATCTTTTGTCTCAAAGATCCGAAAAGGGGAATGCAGTTGATAATTTTCAACCAATACCCTGTCACCCTACCTTGTGAAAGTTAACAGCAAGGGTTATTGCCGATAGTGTATACGAATATCATGTAAGAAATGAGTTGTTACCAGAAGAAGAAAAGGGTGGTCGTTGAAGAACTATTGATGGATATTGATATTGATATTGACATTAATGGCAATATTGATGGGTTGTATAAGAAGGCACACACATATGGCAATGGCTCGGATTGACTACAAAAATGCTTATGACATGGTGCCACATAGCTGGGTTGTTGAGTGCTTGAGAATGTTTGGGATTGCAAACAGTGTGAGAGAATTTATGAAGGATGGCATGCAAAGTTGGAGAACAGAACTAACTTTGTTTGCGCATGTACTAGGCATGGTCAAACTAGCAGAGGCATTTTTCAAGAAGATAGTCTTTCACCACTGCAATTTGTTTTATGCATGACTCCATTGTCTTTGATTCCGAGGAAGATAAAATCTGGGTATGCTTGGGGTCGAAATGAAGTAAAGATAAACCATCGTCTCCCTATGGATTAAAGTTATCTGGTAAATCAGATAGAAACTCTTGTAGAGACTGTGCATATGGTCAGCAAAGACATAAGAATGGAATTTGGAATTAAGGAATATGGAATGCTATTTCTAAAGAGAAGTAAAGTTGTGTCATCTGAAGGAGTAAGTTTGCCAGATTGGCAGGTAATGAAGGAATAGATGATACTGGCTGCAAGTATGTAGGAATTCTAGAGTATGATAAGGTGAAAGAAAGGAAAATAGAAGATGAATTTGCAGCAGGGTACAAACAGAGAATTAACCTGTTGTTGAAGTTAAAGTTTGATGGAAAGCATAAGAGTTTGGCTACAAATGCATGGGCAGCTGTGGTTTTAACGTATAGTTTTAGAGTGCTAGACTGGAAAAACGAAGAACTAACAGCAATGGATGAAATGACCAGAAAGATTATGATAATGCTTGGAGCACCCCACTCCGAGAGTGATGTTGATAGTCTTGTATGTGGATGCAAAGTATTAGCACAGAAGGAATATGAAAGGAGACATGACAACATTGATAGGATTGTGCATTGGTTGCTTTGTGGGAGTTGTGATCTAAGGAGAGTTGATAAATGTTATGAGCATTATCCAGAAGGGACACTTGAGAGTGAATCAGTGAAAATTTATGGGATATGACAGTACAATGTCATCATTTTATTATGCGAAATAAGAAAGAATAGTTTGAACACTTCAAATGCGATTTGTAACGATTATAAATGGTAAAAGAAATAGTTTCAAACTACCATTGATTAATCACACCAGAAATATACTGTGTACAATTGAAGTTTTCAAATGTTTGATTGGACCTTTCGCCACCTGGTTATGAAAAATATTTTAAACGTCTGGGTCACTGCAAAGGCACTCACGGAAATGATCATAGTGTATTGCTTCCAAAAGTAAAATCTGAAGCAGGTAGAAAAATGTTTGCATTTTTTGGATGCTTAGATTTTCAACAAACTTCCCTGTAATATAAAGGCTGAGTCATAGATAGTTAAAGTTAAGACCGCCTTCAAAGATTATAACTTTGACTTCTAGCATTAAACTTTTCCTTTCAAGTTGATACTTGGTGAAGTAGTTAATTTGTACATAATTTGATGTTAGTTCTTTTTGGTAAGCAGGTCCTTGATTAATAGCAGTAATTCCAAGTTGCTGAACAAGCTAACCTGCAGAAATACTGTTATACTATTATTATTTGCTTATAGCTTTAGCACAGGTAGTTCTTATTGCCGACGTATTCCTCATGGGCAGGCTACAACAAGTAGGCAATGGCCACGAGGATACTTTCACTTTACATGTCCAAGACTTTCCTGATTATCCTAGTAGTTCCCACCAAGACTGATTTCTGTACCTTTCTAATGCTTAATTTAATACCAGGTATGTCCATTCATCTACTAAAGCCCTTGCTAATGCACCCCAGAGCTCCTACAACTACTTGTACAATCTCTACGTTTTTCAACGACCAAAGCCTTTTCAGCTCTGTCTTCAAGTTTTCATATTTTGTCAATCTTTTCGAGTTCTTTCTCACGTACTCTACAATCCCCTGGTACAGCAATATCGACGATGACAGATGATTTCCCCTTTTTATCCACCAAGATTAAGTCGGGTCTTCTTGCCATTATAATGTCATTGCATTGACTATTTATATCCCAGATCAATTTTACATCATCATTTTCCAAAACTCCTTTAGGGCAATGCCCTTACCACCTCTCTTTTCTCTCTAGGTTGTATTATTATTTTATGTTCAATTCATACCACAAGAAGTCATTGGTGGACTGTTCTTGAAGGTCCAGTGGCTACAAGCTTCCTTCGAGCTCCAAGACTTTCCTTATGATCTTATGATCCTGGCCATGTTAAGGAACACTGTGGTCTGTATAGTTTCGACCCCCGTCTTTGATTACTGGTCACTCCCTTCGTCCTGGTCTCCTTTTACTCACAGGGAATAATGCACTCTACATTCTTGAAGAATGTAGAACTCTACGGGGCTTTGAGACAAATACTCAGGCTAATAGCGTAAGGAAAACCACTAACTATACTCCTCTACTCAATGACTTGTCCTCTTCCTACAATAAAGTTATTTTTATCAATGTCTCTATGGGTTCTCTCGGTGTTATAGGCTCCTCCTATGTTTCCTTTCTTACTCTAATCATTCATGCTGTAGGTTGGATTAAACCAAATGATGTTTCGGGATCTAGATCTTACTGCATTTATAGCATGATTTTTCTGGGGCTCTTTGTATGAGTTGCTTGATTTGTAGCCGCTGGTATAGAGGGCATTATTGTAGAACGGAACTGCACGGTCAGAACAAAAAAGTCCTTATTTGATAATATTTTGCTTATTCTTTCCGATATCATGCTTGGAATACGCTTGATAATTTTTGGCGGGTGGTTGGATTGAGTGGTGATGTAAACAGGACTACTATTAGGGTTTGGGTATGGTTTGTAGTTTCCTTATTCTAGATTGAGTATGACATCGAGGAAGTCAACGATCTTGAGATTAGTTTTGATAGTAATGTTGAGGTCTAATGTTTCTTTGAACAAGCTTGTGATGTTTTTTCTTATTTTTTCCGCAGCTGAGTTGGTAATATTATGGAAGCAGTATAGGCCATCGTCCCTGTAAAAGCCGCATGCATTATCGCTATATGTTTCTTTTAGGGCATGCAGTATGAAGAGGCCAACTAACTCGCATAGTTCAGCTTCATCATTCTGGAGTATATAGCTCTGCCTATCGCATTGAGCACTCTGACTTTATAGTTCTTTCGGTTTGTTATGTATATAAATATATATATATATATATATATATATATATATATATATATATATATATATGTATATATATATATGTTAGAACTATATTTAGATTTTTGCCGCTAACACCAGAGCAACTCATTAAGACCATGTCTAAATTTAAGACCTCAAAGGGCTTTGAGGTGGAAAATATATCCAGCTTCTTTCTGAAGAAAGGCATACCAATTCTAGCTATCGATCTGAGTCAATTATTAAGTTTGTCTATGTCCATAGCACTATTTCCTGATAGTTGGAAGGTAGCACTAGGGTGACTACTATTTACAAAGATGGCCCAACTGATGATAGATCTAGTTACAGGCCTATTTCTGTGCTGCCACTTGTTGGGAGACTCTTTGAGAAGTTGATTTAGCTTTGCTCTTCTCTTAATGAAAACAATTTACTCTTCTCCGGCTAGTCAGGGTTTTGATCTAACGATTCTGTTTTTTCTAGTCTCCTGCATGGCATGAATGATTGGCACCTTAATTTAGTTAAGGGCAATATATGTCAGTAATATTCAAAGAAATCTTTCGATACAGTAGATCACCAAATATTGCTGTAAAATTATAGGCATTTGGCATAAAAGGTAAGGAATACCTTCGGCTTTCATCATATCTCAAAAAAGGCAAGCAATGCTGTAAGGTCAATAGGCATGTATCTAAAGTAGGTGAAATCAAATATGGCGTCCCACATGGATCATGCTTAGGTCCGTTGCTTTTTCTGATATACATAAATGACCTACCTCTCTCACTCAAGTGTTCAAATATAAATATGTATTCCGATGATACTATTTTTGCTTTCTCCTCAAACTCTATGTACACTATAGACAATGATGTACATGAAGACCTAATGTTGCTAAAGACGTGGCTTGCTGAGAGTAAGCTCTCTTTGAATGTTACCAATACACAAATTTTACTGAGAAGAAGCCTTTATAAGATGAAAGCTCTTGATAGATCTGATAGCTTTAAGCTTTCCCTTTCTATTGGAGATGAACTAACTTTATCATTAGTAGATATGAAATATCAATATATAAGCTGATCAATATATAAGCTGATCAATATATAAGCTGATCAATATATACGCTGATCAATATATACGCTGATCAATATATAAGCTGATCACTATATAAGCTGGGATCAGTATGTATTACTCATAACCAAAAATTTTCCAAAGGTATAGGCATTTTTCAATATGTAGAGCAATATTTCCCTTTCAAAATTATTCAGAAGATGTGCACAAGTCTTATTGAGCCTTATTTCAGATACTGCTGTCCAGTCTGGGGTTAGCTAGGTACTACTACCCTACGGAGGTTGCACAAATAGAGGAGCAAGAATAGCAACAAACAGCTGTTTTGATACTCCTTCTTAGCCACTTTTACAAGAGCTCGGTTGGCTTACTATTGAACAACTAATAGAATTAGAAACAGTAAAAGTGATGCACAAAGCTCTCCATAATGAGGCAGCACCCCATATGAAAGAACTGTTACTTAAACTGTCAGACACACAAAGCAAGGAGCTACATAATTCCTCTACTGACTTGCACATTCCTCGTTTATGGAGGCATGCCTTTCTGGAACAATCTAGTAGATGTGGATAAAGAAGCCAGAACATTCTTTGCTTTCAAACGAATTTTTTGCAAAAGAATAAAACAATAAATTTAATTCAATTCACATATACTTAGACTAAACAGGCAAGAGCTATTATCTTCTTTTTTCTATTTTCTTACTTTCATACATTTTCTTCACTTTGCGTAATGTTTAACTTTTATTTGCGCATATATTTTTTGTATTGTACTTATAGGTGTATTGTAATTAACTTTTATATATTAACAGGGCAGTCTGTAAATCAGCTTCTGTAACTGTACCCTGTATAAAGAATTCAACGTGAAATGAATAAAATGGAATGAAAAGAACGATGACATAGAGAGTATCCCAAAAAAAGGAGGATAGCTCAGAGATTATTACACAGTGTAAAGAGATTCGTGACAATGCATCTCGGTTTCGCAAAGTGCAAGCCATTACTAATTTGATACTAGTGCGACAAAGAAGAATTTTGGAGAATGAAAGTAGAGAAACTTAGCAGGTGACCAATAGAGAGAGGTTTCTGATATTGGAGAACATTTTTATGTATATGTAGAATATGATGAAGAGGTGGAATACAGTGACGATTTTGTAGATAAAGAATTCATGTCTATAGTTAACCAATGTCTGAACCTAACTAATAGCACATTGGCGGCACTCAACCCAAGAGAGAAATTGAGGAATCTCAAGGTGCCTGTTGAGTTGGAAAATAAAGCAGACAGTGTTTTATGGCATTCTACATGAGGAGTGGATACAATATCAGAAATCACTGACAAGAGTTTTGCTGTGGGTAGGGCACTCGGGATAAAAATGGGATTACCGCAAACAGCAGAGAGTAAAACTGAAAAGCAGAGGCCAGGTACTGAAAACAGACGAATGTAAATAGTCTGTTGATACTACAGAACTTTACCACAGCACGAAAAAGCGGCAACATTATTTTGACATACTGAAAACTTTCTTAGTCCGACGCTCATCAGAGTATGAAAACGTCGGATAATGACCTAACGGTAAACCGAAATATATATCGAGATGCAGTTAATGTGTTAGGATGCGTCTAATTGGCCCCAAGTATGACCAATTAGGACCTATTACCATATTTTACTTAAAGAGTCCCAATGAGAAAACAAACTCTTTTTGTCTACACAGGACTGGGTTTTGAGTCTTGATGTAAAGAGATTCCAAGAGACTTAAGTGAAAAGACCATCTCGCTTGCCCAATGATCCGAAAATTGTCGTCTGTATATGTTTTGGTGCATTCTGGATTTGCAATAAGGGGTTGCCCTATGGCCGACTCACAATTAATTTAGAATTGTTCTTTTTACACATACGAGGTGGCTGTTCTCTTACGGTATTACTTTTCTTCCTGATGCTCGCGGGGACATGCTGTTTTATTCTGTCTGCTAGTCTCTGTGGAGTGCGTCCTACGTACCGAGCTTCACATCGGCACGAAAATTCATAAACAACACAACTTTTTTGAGTGATAGGAACGCATTCTTTTTGTGCAGATGGTAGCATAACTCTAGTGTTGTAAACTACACAGGGCTTCACAGCGTAGTAACAAGATGCAATGGCTTTACTGATTTGATTTTCAAACTTTGATGAAACATTACCAATCCAAGGCAATTTTAGGTATACCGGGCACTTCTCTGGACCAATTGGTTTTTCAGCTGCAAAGCTGGCTAATTTTTGGTTAATGCAAGAAAGTAGAACATCTGCTGGGTATCCGTTGTCAATAAGCAGTTGTTTTATTTTATCGAGCTCTGGGCCTAATTTAGTTTTAGAGCAAATCATAAGTGCCCTGTGAACTAAGGTTTTAATAAGGCTAATCTTTCTTGTCTTTGGGCTGAAGGAATTCCAACGGATGTATTGTCCAGTAAACGTTGTTTTCCTGTAAATGCTGGTAAGAAATCCAGTGCCCTCTTTCTCTACCAAAACATCTAGAAAATGTAAGGAGTTGTTGTGCTCCTTCTCTATTGTGAATTTTAGACAGAAGACAGAAAACAGAAGAGTTAGAAAACTGAAGGAAAAAATGAAAATACTCTAGCAATTTATAGCTAAGGCTAGGAATGAATTGAAGATTACAACTAATAATGATATGATACCAGTTTGTTGGGCGGCAGGAAGAGCAGTCCAGATATCTAAGACACAGGATCTTAGCAATGAGAAGAATTTCCGACCAATAGCGTGTTTGAACACTTCTTATAAGTTTTTAACAGGATTGATTGGAAGATACATGAGAATAGAGAATAACAATTGGGATGAACTACAACTTGGAGCAGTGACAGGTGTGCTTGGTACAGTTGACCAGTTACTTATTGACAAGTGTATTATGGAGAAGTAAAGACCTACCATCGGAATTTAGCTGTGACCTACTATGATTACAAGAAAGCATATGTCAAAGTGCATCATGACTGGTTGATACGTGTTAATTTATAAGTAGATTATCATACCTGCAGTTGCCCATTCACTATTGAGGGCGCTAATGAATAAGTGGAATAAGTGATTGGAGCTCTGGAAAGATGGGGAAAAGTATTAAAGGAGAGTTAAGGATGCAAAATTTGTTAGGGAAACAGGTGAACGATGAACGATTATTTTTGAAGAGAGACCAAGGAAGGAGGAGATTATGATCAATGAGGGATGTTTGTTCAGAGACAAGAATAAGATGCAATTTTTATTTGTGCAGGTCAAGTAATTGGTGGATTCAAGCGGCATTGCAGAAAGAGAACAAGAAAGAAACTAATACAATCAATAACAAAGCATTATATTCAATGATGGAAGAAGATAGGGGAGATGGAACTTGTAAGGAAGAATGTGCGATTAATGGGAGAGGTATTAGAATTAGACTGGAAAGGGATATGGAGGAAATTGAAAAAAGAACTAAAGTAGGTGCACAAATTAAGCGAAAAGAAATTTAAAAAAGAAATAATTTGCAAAGTAACATATGAAAAACAAGAACAGGAATGCCATCTTTGGCTAAAGCAACGATTATCACCAAGGAATACAACATCAATCATGACATTTATGGAGTAGATGGTGGAGACAAGATGATCGAAGATGGAAAGAGGTTTGATTGAGAATTGAACTTGTCGAGTTATTGGTGACTTCAATGAAACTGTGGAACACCTAGTCACTGGCTGTAAGAAGATGGACAACTGTGAGTATTTAGCACGACACAACAGTGAGTTTATGGTAATGGCAATTGCATGGGCAAGGGAGTTCAGATTGGTAGCAAGCTATGTGGTGCACGGAGAACTGGATATGAGGATAAGTGCTAGAAAACGCTAATTCCAAGATAGACTGGGATTTTGAGTTCACCTTAAGGAAACAACAACATCCAGGAGACCAGATCTCATGCTGGAGGACAAAAACAAGAGAAAGATTTGGATTTGTGATATGGCATGCCCACGGCAAGAAAATGTAGCCGTTTAAAGACACGCAAAATTGATTAAATATCAACAACTTGCATTTGAATTACGGGAGAGAAGGCTTAGCAATGATGTAAAAATTGTCCCTATAGTTATTGATGCTCTTGGTGGAGGAATAAAACGTGTACTGTGTGACGTGGAAAGAGAATTTAGTAAATGCAGAAAATTGTATTAATGGACAGTGACAGCTACAATACTCGCCAAAAGTTCTGGGACACTTTGCATATTTTTAACCTGAATGAAACGTTCATCCCCTCCCTTCCCCCTAAACAATGTTGGTTTTTGGGAGAAGTACAGGTGGTAATGGAAAAAGTTTTCTTGTACAATAACGCCAAATGACTCAGGAACAGATCAACATTGTCTTAGGGGGAAGGGTTAACTCATAAAAGGTGTAATGATTGCAATGCTGAGAAGGCTATAGTTTTTCATAAGTATTTGAAAGTGTCCCAGGGACGTTTGGCAAGTATTCTAGGCACCACCCTCATGTCCTCCCTCACCACACCATCAACCTCCTCTTTGGCCTCCCTCTTTCTCTCCTACCTGGTATTCCTATCCCCAGCATTCTCCTTCCAAAGTATCCATCTTCCCTTCTATGTACACTCGCAAATCATCTCAGTCTCGCCTCTCTCACATTATCACACAACCATCTTACTTGAGCACTCCCTCTGACATATTAAGTCCAAATTCTGTCCATCCTCATCACTCCAAGAGAAAAATCAGCATTTTCATCTCTGCCTCCTCCAGGTCTGCTTCCTGTCTCTTAGTTAATGCTACTGCTTCCAAGCTTTACAACATAGCTGGTCTCACCACTGTCTTGTACACTTTCCCCTTCATTTTTGCTGATATCCTCCAGTCAAAGATCACTCGTAACACCTTTCTTCATCCATTCGAGGCTGCCTGCACTCTCCTTTTTACCTCCCTACTGCGCTCTCCATTATTCTGGATTGTTGACTCCAAATACTTGAATTCATCAACCCTACTCACCTCTACCCCTGACATCTGCACTGTCCCCCCCCATCCTTCCTCTCATTCAAGCACATATACTCAGCTTTACGTATACTGACTTTCATTCCTCTTCTTTCCAGTCCATATCTCCATTTCTCCAGGCTCTCTTTAGCCTGCTCTCTCCACATATTGCAATGTCATCAGCAAACATCATGGTCTGTGGAGGCTCCTGCCTAACCTGATCTGTAAACCTGTTTATCACAATTGCAAGCAGGAAAGGGCTCAAAGCTGATCCCTGATGCAATCCAGCCTTTACCCAGAATTTATCCGTGGTTCCTATTGTGCTTCTCACCACTGCCACACAGTTCTTTTACATATCTTGCACCACCCTAACATAATTTTCTGGCTGTCCCGTCTTCCTCATGCAGTACCATAATTCCTATCTCGGTACCCTCTCGTAAGTCTTTTCCAAGTCCACAAATACACAATTTAACTCTTTCAGCCCTTCTCTGTATTTTCCATCCGTATTCTCAAAGCAAACATTGCATCTGTACTGCCTTTTCTTGGCATGGATCCAAACTGCTGTTCACTAATCTCCACCGTGCTTCTCAATCTTGCCTCCACTATTGTTTCCCATATCTTCATGCTATGGCTGAACTATTTCATCCTCCTATAGTTACTGCAGTTCTGCACATCGCCTTTACTCTTGAAAATTGGAATCAAAATACTTTTCCTCCATTCTTCTGGCATCCTCTCTCAAGCTAGCATCGTATTACACAGTCTACTTAAAAACCTCACTGCCATTTCTCCCAAATATCTCCATGCCTCCACTGGTATATCATTGGGTCCGAGTGCTCTCCCATTTTTCATCTTCCTTATAGCTACTCTCACCTCCTCCATACTAATTCTCCCTAAATTCTGGTTTACATTTTCAACCACTTCCAACCTTCTCTCTCTCATTTTCTTCATTCATTAAGCTCCGCAAAATATTATTTCCAGTTTCTCAGCCCACTCTCTTCCATTGTCAACACATTTTCATTTGCATCCCTAATTACCCTGACATGTTGCATATCCTTTCCTGGTTGGTCCCTCCTTTTGGCTAGCCTACACAAGCCCTTTCTCCTTCTGCAGTATCCAACCTGTCATAAAACTCGTCATATGCCTTTGCCACCTCCTTCTTTGCCTTCTTTCATGCCTCCATATACTCTAGTCTGCTCTCCATGTCCCTCTGCCTCTGCCAATTTCTTTTTGCTAATTTCTTACCTTTTACCCTATCCTGCACATTATTGTTCCACCACCAGGTCTTCTCATCCACTTTTCTCCATCCAGACAATACTCCGAGTACATTCCTGGCAGTCTCCCTTACAGCGGAAGAGAGACTTCCCACTCATCAGGCAATTCCTCTGCTCCTCCAAGTTCCCTCTTCACCTTCTCCTTGAAATTTATGCTGCAGTCGCTAATTTTCAGTTTCCTCCATCTAATCTTTGGTTCACCTTTCACTACCCTTCCCTTCTTCTTTTTCTTTATATCCATCCTACTTACCACCAAACGATGCTGTTTAGCTACATTCTCCCATGCCACTACCTTGCAGTCTCCTATCTCGTCGAGTCTTTTTCTTCGGCACAAGATATAGTTCACCTGCATACACCTTCCTCCACTTTTTTATGTCAACCTATGTTCTTCCTTCTTAAAGTAAGTATTCACCACTGCCATTCCCATCCTTTTTGCAAATCTAAAATAATTTGTCCCTTTGCATTCCTCTCCTCTATACTATACTCTCCTACCACCTCATTATCCCCCTGTTCCCCCCCACCAACATGACCATTTAAGTCGGCACTAATCACCACTCTTTTTGCTCTCTGTACACTTTCCATCATGTCATCTAACTCGCTCCAGAATTCTTCTTTTTCATCGAGCTCACACCCCACCTGTGAAGCATAAGTACTAATTAGGTTTATCATTTCTCCTTCAACTCCTTGTTTCACGCTCATTACTCTGTCAGACATTCTTCTCACCTCTAATACTCTCTCAGCGTACTCATCTTTCAGGATTACCCCTACACCATTTCTCCTTCTATCCGCAATTTAATGCCGCCCCCAATGTTCCTAGCTTAGCTCCATTTCTACTTACTCTCTTGCACTCTTGCACACACAATATATTTACCTCTTTCCTATCCATCATATCAACCAATTCCCTCTTTTGCCAGTCATAGTTCCAAGATTTAATGTTCCAACTCTCACCACCACATCCTTCTCTCCCTCTCTGTGGACACGCTCTCCTTCTCTCCTTCTCCTCCTCTGCCTCTGACCAACAGTCGCACAGTTTCCTCTGGTACCCTGTTGGCCAACACTACCAACGGCAGTCGTTCCTGCCCCAGGCCAAAACAGATCCTGTATGAAGATTCTGTCGTTCTTCCGCATATTTGACTTGCCAAATTTTACTGCAGATGCATTTTTCAGAAGCAACCTTCGCCATTTATCCGGGCTAAGGACCTGCACCAAAAATGCACAGGCTTGTGCCACCTTGTGTTTGGTTTCTCTGGAGATATTTCTATTAAATAAGTAAATACATAATTGTAACATGAAGAGCTCAAAATGAAAAGAGAAACTGTTTGTACAATAGAAGGTCCGGGTTGGCCAAAGTTTAGCGCGCATTACAGAAGATGTAATAAGTTGTGCAAATTATTATGCTAGTTAATTTAGTGATTATATAGTTAGTTTTGCCAGTGTTAATAGATAGATTGGTTGACATCTGAATGAAAGAATCTCAGGACTGTCCAAAGATACCAAGAGAAATTATAGACAAGTTAACAAATTTGACGTGACGGTATTTTGATCTGAGATCTTGAAGAAGGTAGCGATGTTTTTCGATGTTAGATTTGTTTCAAAGCCCACACTCAGTTCTAAAACATAAAGAGTATTGGAAATTGAGGCGAGCATGTCAGGACGTAGGTCATCACCGATGATAAGAAAAAGGAGAAGATATTGTAGGAGGTCAACATAGAAAGTGCAGTGATTCAAACATTAGAATGAAGAGACCAAGACGTATAATACTAATAATAATGATGATATTTTCTTGGGTATAACATTAAACTACAACAGATTATGGAGCTTCGACGTGGGGTAATGAGGTTACCCTTTGCCATAACTTCCTCCAAATCATCCTTGGGCAAGGTGTAGTACTTGGTAGCTCTTCCTGAGACCATGAAGTACCCGGTTGGCACCCGGCAGGAGCTGGTCTGTCTCATGGGTATGAAGGACTTTTAGTCTTTGTTGACATCTTTCCTAGAAGTGGCGTCTCGATAATAACACTGGTGGTTGTGCAACCTTAATTCCTCTATACCTCGTATGAGTGAAATGAGTTCTCAAAGTTTTAAAAATAACGGCTTAAATGGTACTGGAGCTTTAAGTGAAAGTGCCTCACCCGTGAGGTTACCCCCGGTCCAGTAGAGGGGACCCAGTCGTCATCCTGCTACTGCTAGGAAACATTTGTTGAAGAGAGTGAGTATTGTGACGATGGAGTGTTATTTTAGATCGAAGCTTCTTTACAAGAATGGTGTTCCAGTAAAAGGATTTAGGCAAAGGATGTACAAAGAATGGAAAGAACAAGGAGTTTTTGATGTTTCAGAACGAGTATGCGATCAGGCAAGGGCAATTTTACAGAATGGATGGCTTGCGGAATTAGAGTTAGAAATGGTACAGAGAAGGATTAACGGTACTGTAGGAACTATAATGAAGAAGAGAGCAATGTTTCATTAGAAGACACCCTAACTTTGAACGATGGAGTTGAACATGGCAATAGAACTGAATTAGACATATCTTTTGAAGAAGCTTTAGAGAAAAAATTAGATATTATGAATGAACGTAATGAAATATACAAATTGAAAGAGAACTGTAAAGGAATAATGTCTTAGAAATTTCCATTTAAGGAACTAAAACTGGCTGTAAGAGAAGTAGACAAGATATTGCCGTGTCTTCAAAGTAGACAAGGAATTGAAGCAGTGTTAGAAGAACTGAAGCTAAGAGTCTTGACCAAGAAAGCCAAAATTGATCGATATACTGAAAGACTGCAAAAATTCTGTCAAAACCGATTTTATCAACTATGACCAGAAGATAATGTATTCTGAACTTAATGGAAATAACCAGGTAGCAAATGAAATTGCACGTGCGAAAGAAAGTAGAGTGTTCTCGAATGGAATATGTGGAGAGAGTAAATACCATAATTTCAATGATGAGTAGCTCAAGACACTGAAAGAAAACAATAAGGATTGGAATTAGGAAGATTTGGTCGTAACTGGGGAACATTTCTTAAGGCAAAGTAGAAAAGTATCAAATTTGAGAGCACCAGGGGGGAGATGGAGATGGTTTCTGGGTAAAGAAATTGACAAGTCTGCTTGAAAGAATTGCCCTATCATTGAATGAAATTGTAAGAGGAAAGGAACAGCTGCCTGAGTGATTAACGTATGGAAGAACTGTTTTGTGCCAGATAGATAAAACTAACGGTACAGCTGTGGACACGTACCGACTGACTTCTTGTTTGCCGAGAATGTGGGAGCTCTTTGTAGGTATTATGTGTGATTATCTCTATAACTTCTTAGAGGAAAAGAAACTGTTGCCTGAGGAGCATAAGGGATGTAGAAGAAAGACCAGAAGGACCAAGGAACAGCTATTGATAAACAAGGAAGCACTGAAAGGGTCCGAAAGGAGGTACACTAACCTTGCAATGGCGTGGGTAGATTATTGAAAGCTTATGATATGATTCCACATAGTTGGATTTGATAATGTTTAGAATCTTTTGGAGTAGCTGATAGTATTTTAAAGGTTTTGAGTAGCAGCATGAAGAACTGGAAATTGGAGCTAACTTCGTCGGGAGTTTCTTTAGGTGAAGTTAATGTTAGCAAAGGAATATTCCAGGGGGACAGTTTATCACCACTTCTTTTTGTTATATGCGTGATACCTTTTACTATGGTGCTGAGGAAGGCTAATGTCACTATGAGTTGGGTCAACGAAGTTAGATCACTTGTTGTTCATGGATCGTTTACAGTTATTTGTCATAGTCAAATTGATTCCATTGTAAGGACACTGCAAATGTATTGTAAGGATGTCAGGATGGAGCTTGGGATGAACAAGTGTGGGAAAGTCATGCAAATGTGAGGATACGTTGTTACAAGTACAGATGTACTACTGCCAGATGGAAAATATTGAAAGCTATTGATGAAGAAGGTTACAAGTACCTTGGGATACTGGGAAGTGATAAGATTAAAGAAAATGAAATGAAACTTCAATTGGCAAAAGAGTACAAACTTTGAGTAAGGTTAATACTGAATTCTAAACTGAATGGTAAAAACAAGATGAAGTCAATAAACGCTTGGGCAGTTACAATTTTAAGGTATGGGGCTGGTATTTTAAGGTGGAATGTAGAAGAAATAAAAGGATTAAGTAGAAAGACGAGAAAATTGCTTACTATTAATAAAGATTTAAGTTCAAAAAGTGATGTAGATAGACTCTATCTTAGTAGAAAGGATGGAGGAAGAGGATTGCTGAGTTTCGAGTATTTTATCATAAGTGAAGAGAACAATCTTGGATGGTACCCCAAACATTCCAATGAGGAGCTGCTGTATGCTGTCAAACATGTCGGTATTTTGGCCGTAGTAAGGATGACTTTATAAGACCAGTGAAAGAAAAGAAAATGAAATCCTGGATGGGGAAAACCATGTGCAGCCAGGTGTTAGTGACATACCTATCTCAACGGAAAAAGACGCTTGGTGGCTGAGTAAGTCTGATCTGAAAAAAATTGCAGAAGCGTTGATATGTGCTGCTCAAGAGCAATCTATCAAAACCAACCATATAACGTACAACATTGATAATACAGCTGATTCTCCGATATTTAGATTATGTAAAGAAAGAAGAGAAACTGTGAGCCATATAGTTAGCGAATGCAAGAATCTGGCTCAGACGGATTATAAGAGGAGACACGACAATGTCGCAAAAATGATTCATAGGAAACTTTGTAGAAAGTTTATGCTTGAAAGATCTGATCGATGGTACAAACAGTCTCAGAAAATAAGTCTCATAAGCTTCTGTGGGACATGAATATTCATTGCGGTCGCACCATTGAAGCAAGAAAGTCCGAAATTGTCATTATTAATAGGTGAAGTAGTCTGCAATAATTATTGATATTGCCATCCATGGAGACAAAAAAGTAGGTGAAAAAGAAATAGAAAAAAATTGAAAAATGTCAGGACATCAAATGGGAAATCATGAGACTTTGGAGTCTTCGAAAATTTTCCGTTGTACCTGTTAGTTTAGGAGCCCTTGTAATTTTAACACAATTTCAAGAAACTTATGGAACAAATCGGAATAGAGTTAGATCTTCACTTTGTACAAAACTCCCCATTATTGGGGACAGCCAGGTTATTTAGGAGATAATTTCTTAAGGTTGGTTTTTACATAGTTTGTGATAAAACTAATTATGACCAACTATTTACAGTACTATGCATACTCTAAAAAAAGAATCTCAGATAAAACGAAATTGTTAAAAGCAATGTTTTTGTCATTCACAAATTTTACAGTTACAGCCTTATCTATTACAACTTTTATGGGATCTTTGACAGAGCAGATGGAGGTTTTGCTTTTAATGTTATTCTGAAGTTGTTTCCATACTATGCTGTCTCAAGAGATTAAACTATAATTTCCATATCAAATAGTTTTCTCCTTTCCTTTATTGGCATACAGCAAATACATATAGAATTGGAACTTACAAAACTACTTGAAAAAATATACAAGAAGTAGCGTTACTGGGACGATATCGTGGGAAGTAGACGACAATGACTACCGCATGGCCAACGACTACCCTATTAATACCTTACAAATATTGAACAGATTCAATATTCAATATCTAATAGTGTTATTTTGAAGCAATATTAGCAGATTCTTTGATTGCAAATCGTATTGACTGCTCTTTTCATTGAACGTCTTCCACAAAAAGGATGGGTTTTCTTTGTTGATAAATTTATAAACCTTAAGCATTTAACATTCGCAAGTTTTTGAAATGAATTGTGCATTCATTTAATTTTCGTAGAAGTTCTTCAAGAGGAATAGTCATTATGTAGAATTGGAAGTGCTCTTATGTGAGCGTGGTTGAGGTCTTTATTGGCTACTTTTCCACAAAATATCCATATTATTGAACAATAGTTAAACTTTAGTTTCTCGATTTCACCTCCGTTTCCCCCAATTCCTTGGCGCTTAGAGGGTGCCTCTAAGAGGACGTTAGCTCTGGCACGAGCATTTGAGATTGACGTCACGAATGGCGTGTGATGGGCCTTGAACCCAGGACCACGTTGGTTTGACTTGAGTGCATTACCGCTAGGCCACAGCTGCTTAATGAACAATAATTTAAGTGAAATCTTATAAATGAGCTGCAGAAGCTAAGCGATTGTGTTTCATCAAGGTAATTTGAGATCCTATAATAAGCACTAATTTTGGTGTTTGCTTTTTGACAAGTTTTGGATGCATGTTGGTTAAACTTTAATTTAGGATCAATTTTACCAGTTAGAATCAATTGAACTGAGTTAGGCTATAACAACACTGCCTTCCATTTTCTAATCATGTGAAGTATCACTTGGGAAATACAACCTTTTTCTGCTTTCATTTTAAGACTTTAAGTTTATACTTGTTGAATGTCTTATGTGCACATATGTGTAGAAAGTATGATGGATTTTTATGCCCTGATTATACAACATAACTCATTTGTTTATCAGGGTTGGACAGTGCTAAAGCTAAAGATTGGATTGAACAGCTGGACCCCCGCTCAGAAGACGTTGATTTATTTTTATCGCTAAGATGTCATGGTTGTGTTGTTGCTCGTAAAGGAGACAAAAGGCCATTTTTGGTTGTAAATGTCGAAAGTGAAATCAAGAAGCGCAAGCGAAGAGTTGTAAAATGTCATTCAAAAATGAAGGGATGCTGTCGTGAATCACTCTATGTAAACTTTACAGAAATTGGCTGGGATGATTGGGTAGTTCAGCCTAGAGGCTATGATGCTAATTATTGTAGAGGTTCCTGCTATTCTTCGGTGCCTATATATGGCTATGTCACTGTGATTCAGAAAGTACTTGATAAAAAGCCGTGTTGCTCCCCAAAGAGCTTTTCTTCTCTCACCATCCTATATCAAGATGATAATATCTATAAAAAGATGTTACCAGATATGACCGTTGAAGATTGTGCTTGTTCATAGGAGGACCAGTAATGGTGAGATATTGTTATTTTTGCAGAATAGGCTCTGCTGAGGGTTCGGGTACAGTTAGCTAGCTGCATTTTCATTAGTTGATCAAGTCCCTCTAGCTATATAGCATACTTCTTTCGCGCACTCTTTTGATTAAATAGTTTAACAGTGTAGAAAGGCATTTTGCAAGATTTTTACAAGTAAATCTTGACTTAGGACAACTTTTTTATAATAGAGTTGGCTCTTCAGATACTTTGAAAATGAGTGAACAATGGTTTGAGCAAATTCATTAGCTCTGTCTACTCAAACTGTTGTTTGTAATCGTTTGATCCGGAATTTGTAATGGAAGCTTAGGCCATTAGCTATAAATTATAAGCTAGGGCTCTTTTAACAATGCAGTGTTAGAAGATAATTCAGGTAACATGTGATTGTTTTCCATTTAAGGGCACAATTTTACCTACTTGAATCATATATTGCAGGATGCTTTCCTTTTCTTTCTGACTGATATTTTCACTGATTTATTTTGGCTGTGCATTCAAAAAGGCAGGAATTGGCGTATTCAACAATTTACTTATACAAAACAGTTTATGCTGAAATCACTCTAATGTAGCTAGTATTGGCAAAATCTAACTATGTAATTCCAGACGATCTTCATACACTACTTGTAAAACAATAAATATTTTGCAGAAATCTAAAGCTTTCACCCTACCAGCGATGAATAATGGGCAGTATTATGCTGTATTGAATGATGCTCACTTCGAAAATTAGACTAACAAATGAACAAACATCTTATGTACATTCAAAGTTCCACCTTAAGAGCAAATTCTAGGCTGCAGTAATACTTCAGTTAGTCCGACATCCAATAATCCGAATTTTATGACATTTCCGAACATTTTCTAAACTCCCAAAACATTATGCGTAGTAAACTATACTGCTTATTCCAGACTTTTTGACAGAGGACTCCGCTTTATCCGGATTTCCCGCCAACTATTTACTTTACAAGGGCTCTAAATTTTAAGGATATCAAATCAATATTACGAAAAAGCCTTCTTATGAGAGGAAGGAGACAGAAAGAACCATACCTAGAAGAGTTTTCAATTGTTATTTCACTATCTGGCAGTTGCTTTTCTGGGAAAAGGTTGCTGAAAGAATTCACTAGATTTATACTTTCCTTGTTTCAACTCAATTTATAACAATTGCCGAAAGTGCTGGGAAAAACTGCTGGAATTCATACGAAATTTCACGGTATGATGAGTTTCAAGCTGTACTTTGATGTTTGTAACCTCTAACTTATTTCGTGTATCAGAATGGGATCCTCCTGTTTATCCAGATTTCCTCCTAATCTGTATTTTTCCCTTATTCTCGATCGATTCGGAATATCCCGAGTATACTGTATATGTGTGTGCATTTGAAGTTATTTGGTAGTTTAGTGCACTAGAGCTTATTGTAGTAGCTTATTTGAGTAAGCAGCCCCCCTCCCTCAATACATTTAGCTCAAGAATCCACAGGCGAATAGGTCAAATTGCCCTTTTCCTTGCAAGGTTCTTACTGGCCGCTCAGTAGCTTGAAGTCATTCCTCCAGCATCCATATATCAGTTTACAAAATAAATCTACCAGTACCCATTGTTTTGCCACACTGAATACGTAGTCCCTAATTGCCTCCATTGTCTGATACACAATAGCAGCTCAATTGTAAAATACAAGACTTCCTTCGACAAAAAGTGTTGCTTTACCTATATATAACTGTATGACCACTTAAACTTTAAATTATCTAGCTCCGTCAAGTTTTTATAGCCCAGAGTGCTTGCTGTTTTGCTCAAACCTTCAATGAAACGGTCTTTTAGAATCTATCTTCGTTAGTGATTTTAGTAGCGATCATAACACCAAACCCATTTTTCATCAACTGAACATAAAAACCTTGATATGAGAGGGAGTAACCTAAAACATTAGAAATTCCTGGGCAAGTGGAGGCTGCTATTGAACCCATAGGATTCGATCACTATGAAGCCGTCATTGAACCAATCACTTTGCATTTCTAGGACGGATTTCCCCCTTAACTTTGGACTATCATATTGCTTTTTTATTCGCTATTGCAGATAGGCTAAAAACTTTTCCCTTTCGTTGTTTGATCCAGGGATTTGTGTCTGTAAGTGTTTATAGTCTAAATTGATGCTGCTAAATAAGCAAAAAGTAATATATTTGACAAGTCTATTAAGAAGGCAATAGGGATCCGTGTCACCAATGTCACAATTTATCGCGCAAGGGATCTTGGGATCTCTATGCGGACAAACAACCACAATGAGCAGGGGAAACAGCGCGAGATTTATGAGTTTTGAAAATGTTAGAAACGCGATATTGTTATTGTTTCTTGCAGAGGGACTGATCAGTTCAATGTTTGTTTAGTAAAGTCTTTCAAAATGTACACTTTGTTTTTTATACAAACAAATCATAAAGAGCATAAGGCTTCAAATTCCAAAAAGTTAAGACGATAACAAGGCTTCATAACCTTCTGTCAAAAAACATAAGATGAAAAGAGGAAAATGCAAACAAACGAGTAGGACTTTTCATTGCTTCCAGGCTGAATTTATAGGCATGTGTGCTAAAATTTGCTCCGCGGCTCTTTTTCAGAGCAATTATGGCTCTTTTGAGAAATCAGTGCACATTTTAAAAGCAAGGAATTTGAGAACATACTAAGAATATTTTAAGCTTCAAGCCAAAAAAGTTAAGAGCATAACTAGGCTTCATCGAAATTCAATGTTCTTATAAGAAAATTGTGTAATCTTTAACTTTAAACAGATGGTTCGATTCCTTGAAAGCTTTTCATCCCGACCAACCTCTTTGTTGCAAGATATGGAAGCTGTGTAGGCAAGGAGTAGGTTAAAACAATTGAAGGGTACACATTTACGCATTTTTTTGTATTTGAATAAGTTCACAAAAATCTTTCCGTCTACAACCATGCAACCAACGTTTTGCCTACTCTGTTTCTCCCGCTCTTGATTTTCTTCCCAGTCAGTTAGGCCATCTTTCAGTTTACGCGGATTTGCAACTCGAGCGAAGCCCGTCCCTTCAGGCAGTTTCTGTTTAAATTTTGCATATGACTCGCACTTACCCACAAGAACAATGTTTTGTTGACCGTTCTTTACAGCTGCACAATTGTTCGCACAGAACACGGCAAGCTGTATTATAATTAATCACGAGCGAAAGCGAAAGGCAAATGTTTGTCCGCACCTAGATCCCATACTGCATTGCAGGTAGAAAGCAAAATCTATTTATAGATGTGACGCGCATCCTTACTGGCCTTTCCTTTACGATCTCGTTAGTAACGAAGCGATTTGTGTGACGATACAAGCTGCCTGCCAATCTTCCACAAAAGATAGCTCAAAAGTTTTTTATTGTCATTAGTCAACTTATGTCATTAGAAGACTGGTATCATGCTTCTAGCTAATGCATCACCACTAGCTTATGGGAATGTTCTGCGTTAACACATATTTATAAGTACAAACACACAACACACACAAACACACACACATTATATATATATATATATATATATATATATATATATATATATAT
>WIPJ01067805.1:34967-53465 GCA_018155075.1 Cassiopea andromeda
ATATATAATATTATATATATATATATATATATATATAACTATATTTATTTATATATATATATATATATACATATTGCGGTGTTCCAAGTTATCTCTATTGGCTAAAAAGGAACATAATATAGTACATAATAGTATTATAGTATCTTGTAATTAAGTTTCGGTTTGCTTACTTATTTTTATTTTTTTATTGACATATATTTTATTGACCGTTGAGCTACACAACAGATGTGTTTGTGCACGGTCCTTACGTTTTACAATTATTTCTTATGTCAGGTTCGTTATATTGGTTATTTTTAACTGTTGGCTTCATTACTTTTTTGTGCTTTGAAGATGCTGAGACGCAGTGTTTTGTTTCTTTTCGCTGTAATGGTGATTTGCTCATTTTTTTGAGACGATTTTAAATCGTTAGGCCGCCATTCGTGGCGATGCAAGAAAAAGATGAACATAAATTATGGTGATAACTTTAATGGTAATCAACAGTCTCAAGAGCAGTCTCATCCGCCAGTATTTCTTGATTCTGGAAATGCAAATACGTCGTTGTCTCCTAGCAATAGTCATTGCGTGAAATGTTCCTGTGGAAAAATATGTAAAGGTATACGTGGCCTTAAGATGCATCAATGTACTTTCCGAGTAATCAAGGATCTTACTGAAGAGACGTTTGAATTTGTAGAGGAGAACCTTATCGGTTCGTAAAATAATGACAATTATAACGAAGATGTCGATAACAGCATAACTAATTTTATCTCTGATGTCAAGCCTGAAGTCAAATTACCAAAATCTGATGATCAGTGGAACGCTGCAAATGTGTTTTTCATAGTATCGCTACCGATTTTTGGATTACACTCGTCAAGCATCGATGATTCGATGGACATTATGAACTCAACTATCTACAACTATTTCTATGACAATTTTGGTTACTTGGAAGATTTTATTAGCAATGAAGTGGTCAATAAGTATAAAGACTTGCCAAAAAAGTCGTTAAAAGCAATTTTAAAATATTAAAATAGTCCCAGGCCTCCCCGAACGAAATTAGGTATGCCTCATGCTTATTACGTAATAGGGTACCCACTTCCGCTGAGATTCCATCATCTGAATTTGCTCACGATACCAGAATTCAAAGCAATTTCCGGAGGTATGTGAAAACCAATCTAAACAGCGGTGCATCACCTTTTCCTTCTTTTAATATGACAACTACTACTTTCTTCAGAGACTTTTTCCGTGTCAAACAGCCACCCAATTTGTTCAAAATCCTAAGCTGGATTCCTTCCCTTCCTCAGCCTACAATACCATACAATCTTTCCTCTCCTTCTTACGAACAAATAACCAAGATCGTTCGTAGAATGAAAGCATCTGGATCACCCTGGCCTCTGGATAAACTTTCTGTAATTCCTTTCAAACGTTGCCCTTTTCTTAGAACATACTTAACTAAACTATTGTCATTGCTTTGGAATTCTGGTGAGATTCCTATGAATTGGAAAAGAGCATGCACAGTCCTTGTTCATAAGAATGGCGATACTTCGGATCCCTCAAACTTTTGGCCAATAACTCTTGAAAGTGTTCCATTGAAGATCTGTACCTCCTGTGTTCGTGACTCTATGTTTTCATACTTGAAGTCTAACAATTGTCTAGAGCACAAAATCCAGAAGGGATTTCTCCCTAAACTATCAGGCACGCTTGAACACACTGCTCAAATGGCGCAAGTAATCAGCAAAGCACGAGTGAAAAAAAGATCTTTTGTTATCACCTTGCTACATCTCAAGAAAACATTCGGTGCAGAGAATCATAATCTTATTCCAAGTACTGAAATACCATGATAACCCTTTGCATATTCAAAAAATCATTGGCAATCTCTATTCTAACTTTCATACATCTATCATTACCAAGTCGTTCAAAACTCCATTTATAAAGGTGGGAAGGGGTATTTTACAGGGTGACTGCCTCAACCCATTAACCTTCATACTATGCATTAATACCTTTATCAGATATATCTCTGATCCTAATTTCGCACAATTTGGCTTTTCTACAGCCTCTTTACATCCATTGCACTGGCTTCAGTTTTCTGACGATGCAGCTGTTATTACGAATCTGGAGCAAGAGAATCAGATTTTACTCAGCCATTTTTCTAGATGGTGTAATTGGGTTGATATGACCATCAGTGTGGATAAATGCTCCTCATTTGGAATCAAAAAGTCTTCAACCTCATCTGTGCACTTTTTGCCTAAACTTATCATTAATCATGATCTCGTTCCCACTATCAGCATTGGCAGTTCTTTTAAATATCTTGGCAAATACTTCTCCTTCTCTATGGATAACGTAGAGCACAAATCTATTTTATTGGAATCTATTAGTGACTTGTTATGTACAGTAGATAAAATCCCTTGCCATCCAAAGAATAAACTGCTGCTATACCATCGCTATGTTCTCTCTAAAATTTCTTGGCACCTCACTATAGCTGATCTTAGCAAAACGTGGGTAATTGAAAACCTAGATACCAAAGTTGCCGACTGTGTGCGTCGGTGGTTTGAATTGCCAATAAGTGCCACCTTAAGTAATCTCATAATCAGCAAATCAAACTATGGCGTAAGTCTTATTCTTCCATCTACCAAGTTTATACAGTGACAAACCATAATTTGGAATTCTTTAAAATCCTCTCCTAATTCTGATATACAAGCTTTATGGCAGGATTCTAATACCTTTACAAACATTCAATACCCTATAATCTCGCATATAGGCGCCGCTCGTATAAAGGCGCCGTGGCGCCTATATCCGGCCCAGTTTTTTGAATATCGTATTTCTTACCGTATATTGACAAAGAAATAACATAAAGCGATTTTCATATAGAAGATTCAATTATTTTCAATTAGTCTTTTACATATATCTTTAATAATTGGTTCTACTTTTGATAGATATATTCTGACACCTTGGCAGTCACTAAACAAGGGACCTCCAGCCCCTCTCCTCTTTTGTTCTCTCGTTTTCCTATTATGCAAACTTTCATGCAGCCACCGGACAGCAAAATAAGGGTGCAAGTTTTAGAAAATAGTCGTGGAATGTATCCTACAATTTCACCATCTTTCAGAACTTTCACGGCATATTTATCGTGTTGATTATCAGGCTTTTTTTTTACAAGTCAGCTCCTCTTGAATACGTGGGGTCCAAAAACTTATAGGCGCCGGGCGCCTATACGCGGCCCTATTTCCTAGCCTTGAAAACCCAGAAATTTTTTAAATCTCCGGATATAGGCGCCGGCGCCTTAATGCGAGACTATAGGGTATGATCAGTACAGAAGTGTAAAGCAAGTTCTCAAATCTATTCAAACTCACCACCATCATCGTATAAGAAGTGAATTAACATCACAAGGACTAGTTATTTCATCGGTTTTCAAATACGCTTCAAAGGCTACCACCAGCACTTGGTCAAACGTTCAACAAAAACTACCCAAGAATATTTTCAACTTTTCTCTGAAATACTCAACAAATACATTGGCAACTCGAAAAACCTCTCAAAGTGGTCCATCTCTCAATCATCAGCATGCTCCTTTTGCCTTCAATCTAAAACTTTGCAATACATTTTTTCTAGCTGTAAGCTGTATCTAGAACATGGTAGGTATACCTGGAGACATGATTCTGTCCTAAATTCCATAGCTAAGACATTTTCATCATACGCATTGCTCATTATATATTACTCATTATACGCATATCTTCCTGCTTTTATATCCCCTTCTTTTATCACAGGTAGTGCTTTCCGACCAGATCTTCTTATGATTACTAAGGAAAAGGTCCTGTACATTCTTGAGCTCACTATTGGTTTTGAAACTAACTTACAAATCAATAGTGAGAGTAAGGCTTTAAAATATTATCCTCTGCAACAAACTCTACTTCCGAACTATAAGCAAATCAAATTTATAAATCTTTCTATGGGAGCCCTTGGCACTATTGGGTCTACTTCTGAATCTTTTATTAATCTTCTTAATTCTCTATGTTTTAATGACAAAGTGCAAAAGCACATTTTATCTAACCTCATCAACATAACTATAAGAAGTACATACTTTATATTCTGCTGCCAAAATAAACCATGGACAAACCCTGACTTACTAAACTTATGAGAAATACTATTGATTTTGTTTTTTTTCTCCATTTTATTTTACATTCTATTCTATTAATGTCACAGTAAATTTTTGTTTCTCAATTTGTTTTGTTAAGTAGTTAACCTGACAGCCAGTTGTACGTTGCCTAGTTTTAGAGAGACGTATAATTGTATCTTAGTTATACGAGAATGACATTGAAGTGTAAAAAAAATATTCGTGTGTCATCTCAGACTTCACGTGTCCTGTTTGTCTAGTCCATGAGAGCGGGTGACAACAAGTCACCAAAGGTCCCACAGTGTTCCTCGATTTGCGTCTCTATAGAGACAAGATTTTCCTTAACAATCTTGCTTTCCCCAAGAGTGCAGTTTTTTGGATTATCTCCAGCTTGATGTTTGCACCATTCTTATATCCAGCAAATCGTTGTGACACAATCACTAACGCACCAATCATGACAGGTACAGTAACAGACTTCGTTTTCCACAATCTTTGGACTTCTTCCTTCAGCATTTGGTATTTTTCTCGCTTTTCTATCTCCTGTCTTTAACTCTTTTGTCTCCTGGAATTGCAATATCTATTATCTTTACTTCTTTTGTTCTTTTATCTATTAGTACAACGTCAGGTTTTCTTGCTTCTATCAACCGGTCACATTAAATCATAAAGTCCCAATAGGTCTCATAGTCCTTATTTTCCATTACACATTCTGGCTTATGCTCATGCCACTTGTCACACGACTCTATTCCCGACTCTTGAAGAATCCGCCAGTGAGCATATCGTGCAACATCATCATGCCTCCGCTTGTACTCGCCCTGTGCTAACTTTCCACATTCACTAATTAGATGGTAAATACTCTCTCCCCTTTTACCACACATCCTACATAAAGGTGAGTCAATAGTTCTGTCACTATGGAAGTTAATGTAGTTAGCATTTAATGCCTGCTCTTGAGCACTACAAATAAGCGCCTCTGTGCATCCTTTCGGGTCACCCTTCAGTAGCCATTGCCATGTCTTGTCCCAATCAACTCCCTGAAGTTCTCTGACGAATTGACCATGCATTTCCTTTTCTTTCCAACCAGCTTCGACTATTTGCTTTCTATTGGCCTTGTGCTGTACTGGCTCAACAGCTTCATCACTTCGCATAATCTTGTGACTGTTTACACTAGCTAACATTTCTTCATTACTAATCTCTATGTACCAACTTAAGCTATTTTCTTTTGTTCTTACGCATTCTTCGCAACTGATGAGACCTCTTCCGCCCATCTTTCTTGAAACATAAAGTCTAGCTGTATCACTTTTAGGATGAAATTCTTTATTCAAGGTCATAACCTTTCTTTTCTTTCAATCCATCTTCGGTAGGTCCACCTTTTTCCATTCAATTATGCCTGCTCCATACCTCAATAACGATACTGCCCATGTATTGATCGCTTTAATTCTATTTCTACAATGTAACTTCGATTTCATAATTAGTTTCAGTCTGCACATATACTCTGCTCTAAATTCCAATTTCATTCCCTGTTCCTTGACTTTATCCAACTCTATTATTCCAAGATATCTATATCCTTCCTCGTTAACTGCTGTAATCATGTTTCCACTTAGAAGCCTTAGCCCTTGTGCTTTACTCAACTTTCCTCTTTTGATATGTGCTACACCACATTTTTTGATTCCGAATTCCATACCAATATCACAACTAAATACTTCCACTGTTTTTACCAAACTGTCTATTTCCTTTTCATTCTTTCCAAATGCTTTCAAGTCATCCATAAACAATAAATTGTTAACCTTAACATTGCCTAACATATACCCAGCTCTCCTCTGTCTCAGGTTCTTAGTCATAGGTATTATGCACAAAATAGATATGAGAGGAGAAAGACTGTCACCTTGGAAGATAAAAATTTTTATATTAACTGTTCCTAGCATTTGCCCACAAGCAGTTAAATCTGTCTTCCAGTTGCTCATTGACCGTGCAATGAACTCAATAATATTCTGTGCTACTTGGGCTAACCTTAAGCTCTCTATAATCCAGGAATGCGGTACCATATCATAGGCTTTCCTATAATCAACCCATGCCATAGCCAAATTCCTATGCTTTTTCTTACTATCCCTCAAAATTGCTTAAACAATCAATAGCTGGTCTTTAGCACCTCTACTTTTCTTCTTGCAACCCTTTTGCTCTAATGGTAAGTAGTCACTCTCAACAAGAAATTCATACATAACATCAGATATAATACCGGTCATCACATAAGAGGCAAACAAGATATAGGTCTAGAATTATCTACTGCATCCCCTTTCTGCGAGTCTTTCTGGCAAAGCACTGTTCTTCCTTTAGTTAACCAATCAGGTATGTTTTTGTTATTGTTGATCATATCATTTATTTGTCTTACAATCCTGTCATGCAGTAAGGGTAGATTTTTTAAGCAGTAACCCTGCACCCCATCAGGTCCAGGTGCTTTCCAGTTAGGGAGCTTTCTTACTTTGTTTCCACTGTAACCACAATATTCTTTTGAGACATGTTCTTTACTTCTTTCCTAACATCATCTAACCATTCAGCCTTACTGTTGCGATGAATATTATTATCCCAAATTCCCGACCAATATCTCATACTGTTCTCTGCATCTGAAATGATCTTCTCACCTCCTGGTTTTCCACTCATCTCCTGATAAACCCTCTTTTGATCCTGCTGGTACATTCTGTTTACTCTGAATTGCTCTATTCTCTGTTCATATCTCTTCAGCTTTGAGGCCTTTACTAGCAACCTTTGCTTTAATTCTTCCATTACTTTTGAAGTTCCCTTTTCTTTGACCTTATACCTTCTTACCAATTCTTTATATTTCTTCAGCTTTCGTATTTCCCATTTAGTTATCTTTGAAAGATGTTGATATGTCTCCGTAATTCAATTATTGATTCTTTGATCCTACTTTTCCACCATGGCTCTTGCTTAGCTACTTTTTTTTTATTTTTTTCTTTAGCTCAAGCTCTTTTGCTATCCATAAACTAGTTGCAACAATAAGATTATTCGATTCAGTTATGTCATTTGTATCAATATACTTTATAACTCTTTTGGCTCTTTCAGTTGCCGTTTTCAGTTTTTTCCTTTCCACCTTCTTAAATGCTATACCATCAAACGTTCTCCTCCTTCCATAAATTGCCTTATTTGTTCTAAGATATCCCTTTCCTCTACAGTTAGATCTGTCTCTTCACACGTCTTTTCTTTAACGCTGGTATCATCACTAACAGCCTTTTCCTCTATCACCTCTAACTGTTGTTTATAAGCTTCTTCAACAATGCTATTAGTTTCATGGTGGTTTGTCTCCTCCCTAATTTCTACATTATTAACGACATTGTCTTCCATCTCGATATTTCTCCGCATCGCCTCGAGTTCTAAGTCAGAAAGCCAACCATTCTTCTTCATTGCCCTAGCCTGGTCACAAATCCTATGCTTCGTGCTCTCAAACATTCCTCTAATTTTCCACTGACTGTACATTTTCTTTCTATACCCTCTAATTGGTACTTCAGTCTCACTAACGTGTCTACTCCGACAATAGCACTCCATAACTATCATGTTTGCATTCTTAGTCCATTCTTTCCTAGCAGTAGCAGGATGATGGTCGGCTCTGTGCTGCTCACCCACAGGAAACCTACCGGGCGAGAAACTTTCCCTGTAAGGTCCAGTCTCCCTCGCGCCGTTGTTTGAAAAAGCTCACATTATCACTCATCTTAAGGTAGCACTTTGAGGTTGTGCAATTATCAGTTTTTTTTATTTGTGAACACCATCACAAGGAGAGTTACCTACCATGGCTTAAGACCCCCTCCTGGCCATGAAGAAGACTAAACCCGACTGGATGCAAACCCAGAATTTGAAAGTCTTGGGTAGGCAAACAGGTACTACATCTTGCCCAAGGGGAACCTGGAGGTAATTGTGGCAAAGGCTAACCTCATTCTCCCACGTCGAAACTCCACAATCGGATGTAGTTTAACGTCATACCTAGGACAGATTATTATTATTATTACTCTACCACTAAATGTCACAGTTCATACTGCTTGCTTTTCACTGTCCGGGTGTAAACAATACTCCTAGTGCTTTTCATGTCTTGAAGTTCAGATACTTAGTACTTTACGAAGGATCCTTGCATTCCCTAGTAGACATGCCTTTTGAAGTGATTTAATATTCAAATTTTTTGAGACGTTTCTGATGTTATTGTCCACTCCTTTCTTGATGATATCAAGTGCTCCTATCAAAATGGGTATTACCTCTGTTTTCATTTTCCACATCCTTTGTATCTCTATTTCAAGATTTTTACATTTACTTTTCTTTTCAATTTCTTTGCTCGATACATTCTTATCACAAGGCACTGTCATATCAATCAGCTTGCAAGTCGAGTTCATTTTGTCTTTGATTATGATATCAGGCCTATTCGCACTTATATGTCTATCCATTTGAACTGCCATGTCCCAAAACACTGTATGTGTTTCAGTATTAGTTACAGTGTCTGGTTGGTGGTCATATCATTTGTCTGATGTTCTGATTCCTAGGTCATTACAAATATTCCAATGTAGATATGCTGCAGTCTTATTGTGTCTGTCAACATATTCTGCCTATGCTAATACTTCACATCCTGATATTATATGATCAATTGTTTCGGATTCCTTGTAACACATTCTGCATCTACTATCAATTTCATTGCCAACTATATGTTTCTGATAGTGTCACGTATAAAGAGCCTGGTCTTGAGCTGCTATCAACAATCCTTCTGTTTCACCTTTGATGCCTGATCTGAGCCAGTTGTTTGTATTTTGAAAATCAACGTGCGGATTCCTGATAAGCGAAGGGTACTTTCCATGTAATGGTTTACTATGCCACCTATTAGTCTTTTTCTTCACTAGGTCATTCTTTATTTCGTGTTTCAAAATTTTTGCATTTTCTGCTGTTTGTTTTTTTGGATTAGGTGTAAAATTCAAATCTGTCATTTCCTCTACAATATTTCGGCTGTTTTACTAATTGAGTACTTTGCCTTTGCCTTCTCATGCATATTGATCATGTTGCTTGACACAGTGTTCCTATTTTCAAGATAATGGTTTAGCCCTAATATAGCTACTTTATATGCATTCTCTATCTCTATCAAGCCCCTACCTCCTTCTTTCCTTGCTATGTGAAGTCGGTCAACATCCGATTTTGGGTGTAATATCCCATGTATTGTCAAAATTTTCCTTGTCTTTGAATGAAGTTTTTTTGACTCAGGTTATTTCCAATCGATTATGCCAAAACTATACTGCACTGTGGGTATCGCCAAACTGTTTATCACTTCTATTTTGCTCTTTCTACTCAATTCTGGTCTTAATATTAATCGCACTCTTCTGTAATACTCTTTCATGAGCTTTTCTTTCATTTTATTATGCTGTATGCCATCACTTTCATCTACCCCAAGATATGTGTATACGCTGTCTGGATCTACTTCATTTATAGGTGTTGCTTTACCCAGCTCGATATCGCCAGTGCTACTAAGTTTATCGCTTCTATTTTGCTCTTTTCATTCAATTCTGATCTTAATATAAATCGCACTCTTCTGTAATACTCTTTCATGAGCTTTTCTTTCATTTTGGTATGCTGTATGCCATCACTTTCATCTACCCCAAGATATGTGTATACGCTGTCTGGATCTAATTCATTTATAGGTGTTGCTTTACCCAGCTCGATATCGCCAGTGCTACTAAGTTTACCCTTTATGAATGATGCTTTTGCAAATTTATCTAAGTAAAAATTCATTTTATTACAGGTACAACATTGTATGCCGATCTTCCAGGCTTTATAAGTCCATCAGTTATTACTGGGGATAACTTACGACCAGATCTTCTCTTAACCTACAAAAACACTTGCGTGTATACTCTTGAGCTCACTGTTGGTTTTGAGACAAATCTATCTATTAACGCAGCTCGAAAAACTAACAACTACCAGGACTTGACTGTAGATCTCAGACAACAGTACAATGACGTTAAACTAATAAGCCTCTCCATCAGCACTTTAGGTATTATTTCATCTCTCTCAACTGTTTTTATCGAAATGCTCAAAGAGATCAGGGTTGCAAATGTTCATCAAGAATATATATTGAAAGAGATATCTGCCATTACAATCAGATATACTTATTTCATCTTCTGCAGACGAGGAAAGGATTGGAATACTCCGGAACTATTGACTTATTAATACATTTTTTTTTCCAAATTAATTTTTCATTTGCAACACGAGTAGCCAATTATAAACTACCTATTTTTAGCGAGGTTTATGATTGTATTGTAGAATTTCAATATACTTATATGAAGGTTGAAAAAAATTATCGCTGGCATTGAGCAGAACGAACACACGTGTCTCTGTACGTGCTAAAATTTTCAACAATATTTGTGCATTACTTGGTTATTTTTATATTCTTTATATTGCTATATTGCTGCAAGTAAATACATGATCATGATTCGCACAAATTTGGTTGCATTTCTATTGATAACCGTTGTTTGTTCATGGTGTGGAAAGGACTTTGTTAGCTTAGGCCGACATGCATGGCGATGCCGTAGCAAGATTCATAGTGAAAACACCAACAGCGCTAGTGATGACACAATTGGGATAAAATCCACACATCCTGTTATTGTTACGAATGATGTGAAATGTTCTTGTGGGAAAAAATGCAAAGGATTACAAGGTCTAAAAGCCCCCCAGAAGAGTTGAAGGGTTATCAATGGCCTAACTGCAGAACTGTTGAGGATCTTGAAAAAGATTAAAGCGACTGTTGTACATTGAATACCTTATCAGATACACCTAATGGTACCGAAAACCAACTTTATTTAGAAGAAGAACCTGACCTAAAACAAGGAACAAAACTTCGTACTTCGTCGCGAGAATGGGAAATGGCCAACGACTTTTTTACATTTAATTTTTTGAATCTGCCTATGGGGAGAGAAAACTTAGATTCAACAATCAAAACTATGAACGACGTCATTTACGATTATTTCTTGCAAACTACGAATTAGCAAACAGCCAATGGCAAACTTATGGATAGTTACAAACACAAATCAGTCAAAGAATTGAAGGCAGATTTAAAGACCCTGAAGGGACAAAATATCGGACACAGTTGAAATTAAGTTTGTTGCTAACTTACTACGTAAGAAACTCCAGTGGACGGACAGGACATGTGTAGGTAACGGAAACAGCAATCAAACAGTTAATCACGACCAGTGGATCAAAGCAAGTTTTTGGGGGTACGTTAAGACGTTCCTAAAAATCCAAGCCACTTCTAATTCCTCGCTTAATAAGAATACCTGTACATACCTCTTCAAGAAATATCTTTCATGTCTTAATCCAGAAAAGCTCTTCTCAATTCCAAGCTGGATTCCTTCATTCTCTTCCCCGAAAGTTCCTTTTAACCTTGATCCTCCAACATATCAACAGGTGACAATTGTCATACATAAAATGAAATCATCTGCTTCACCCTGCCCTCTAGATCAGCTATCTATTATTTGTTACAAGCGTTGCCCTTATTTGATATCATACTTAACAAACATAATACATGAAATTTGGAAATCACAAGCTGTACCTACAACTTGGAAGAAAGGGTGCACTATTCTAGTTCATAAGAAAGGGAACAAAAGTGACCCATCAAATTTCCGACCTATTACACTGCAGTCTTTTCCCTGAAAGGTATTTACATCTTGCTTGAGAAGTGCAATCTTCAAGTTTCTCTCTCAAAACAACTACATTGAACAAGAGATTCAAAAAGGTTTCACCCCAAAGGTATCAGGTACCCTTGAGCACACAGTTCAAATGTCAACCATTCTCGATAAGGCACGTATCAAACAACGCTCTCTTGTCATCACCTTGCTGGACCTCAAGAAGGTTCTTAGATATCAACACATTCCAGACCATATCATATCTCTCATTAAATGCTTATACACTGGATTTCACACGTCAATTATCACTTCCAATTTCCAAACCCCCTACATCCCTATCGGAAGGGGAGTACTTCAGGGCGACTGTCTTTGTCCTCTCCTTTCCAATCTTTGTTTCAACACGCGTATGCAGTTTCAATTTGCAGACGATGCGGCTGTTATAAGTGGCCAAGAAAACAAAAATCAACATCTCCTTAACCGTTTTACAATTTGGTGTAAGTGGGCACAAATGATAATTAGAGTTGAAAAATGCATAACCTTCGGAATTAAAAAGTCCACAACAAGTCAAAGCAATATAAACCAAAACTTTTAATAAATACTGAACTAGTTCCATGTGTCGAAATTGGTGATTCCTTTCGTTACCTAGGTAGATATTTTGATTTTGATATGTCAAATACTGTCCATAAAGGAGAACTCTCTCACATAGTTACCGATATTACGTCCAAGATAGATCCCTTACCTTTACAGCCAAGATTTAAGGTCCAGTTGTATCTTCGCTATCTTTTACCTAAAATATCATGGTATCTTACTGCTGCAGACCTTACAAAAACATGGGTATCCGAAAACCTTGATAACTTGGTCGCAAAATTTTTTCGTTCGTGGTTAGACCTTCCAATATCAGGTACATTGAGCAATGTCTTTCTTCCTCATAAGAAGTTTAGGCTAAACGTGCATCCTCCATCGGTTAAGTATGCACAGTGCCAAACCACTCTTCGCCATGTATACCCTGTGGAAGGAGACGAGTGCTTCGACCAATATTCAATATGACCAGTACAAAAACACAAAAGATGTTGTGAAATCCTTTCACTCACAACAAAAAGACAGGCTCAGAGAACAACTTTTTTCACAATGGTCCTTTTTTCGGAGGATAAGTGAACACTCACTAACTACCTTAACTTCACTATGGTCACCTGTACAAAGTAGCTTGCCAAAAAACATCAACTATTCTATCAAATACATAAACAACACTCTTCCAACAAAGGCTAATCTTAAAGGATGGGGTCTATCATCATCTTCTGATTGTTCTTCTGCCTTTACACAAAGAATCCCTTCTTTATATAATTTCTGGTTGAAAAGTCTATCTTCAAACAGGCCCTTAAACTTGGCGCCATGATTCTATCCTTATGTTCATTGCCACAACATTTAGGCTATTGCAGCATGCTAAGACTATTGCTGGCATCCCAGGATTTCTTAGCACTTCTATTATTACTGGGCACGATTTGCGACCGGATTTACTTCTTTCACTTTCTACTAAAAAGCGATTATGAGAAGGTTAACTTCGTTAAATTTGGTTAATCTCTCGATAAGCGCTTTAGGCATATATGTCAAGAGCACTACTGAATATATTGACATGATGAAAATGTTGAAATTTGACAAAAGAACAGTGAACTACATAATTAAGAGAATTACCAACATTGCTATCCGAACGTCATATTATATCTTCTGTAGAAAGAACAAAGAATGGACAGATCCTGAACTTATGACGCTGTAATACTCCTGTGTTCATGCTTTTATTTCTTTTTCTTTCTTTTCACCAAGTAGCCATTGTAAGCTACCTATCATCTAGCGAGGTTTACAATTGTAGTAGTTAAATGCTGTATTAATTACATAAAGTTTCCATTATTATTATTATTATTTACACATTTACCATACAATACCTTAAAAATCAACTACCTACTTGCAAAAATCTTTGTCTTTGGAAGCTCAGGCAATCGTCTGACTGCCAATTTTCTCTTCGTCCTGAAACTTTACTTCATGTTGTAGCGGGTTGCAAAGTTTACCTTGAACAAGGTCGGTACACTTGGCCGCACAACTCTGTCCAAAATTTTCTTGCCACATCATTGAAAGTAGTTGAAGAATCCTCACTGTATGCTGACCTTCCAGGCTCCCCCTCACCCTCATTCATTACCGGTGATGATTTACGTCAAGACTCACTTTTGAAACCTAAGGATAATCGTCTTTACATATTGGAGCAAACGATAGGCTGGGAAACACACCTGAGCAACAATACAGAAAGAAAACGCTTAAAATCTTCAAGGCTAGTCTCAGAATTGAGAGGTCAATACAAATCTGTCACCTTTGTAAATCTCTAGTACTTTCGTCAATGTTTCCCCATGAGAATAGCGTTAGTTTACGTTTAAACGCTACATGCAGCTTTAAAACGCTTTATAAGCTGAAAACGTGACAAGTGTCCAAACAGTTATAATCATTAGAAATACGTGTATTCTATGTCAAAGCCATGTTCTAAGCGTGTTTCTACGCTGAATGTAGCATTATTATCATTCTCTCCACATGAAACGTCTGCCTATTCTTGTTTTTTCAGTGTTTGCATTCTTAGGATCATTAGGCCAGTTACAATGAACAAGAATGTACACAACGCTGTTGGAGGGAAATTTCGAGGAAATGCGTGAAAATCATTCAGAAAACATGAGTTATGCGTATCTTTGCACCGATTCCAGTCGTTTATTCACTCTTTCCCAATGAGAATAGTGTTAGGTTACGTTTTTACACTACATGCAGCTTTCAAACGCTTTACAAGCTGCAACAGTGACAATAAGGTGCAAACAGTAACGTTCATTGTAAATACCTGAATTCTATGGCAAAAATATTTTTTAAACGTGTTTCTACGCTGACTTTAGAATTATAATCATTGTTTCGCCATGAAACCTCTATCCATTGTCTTTTCAGTGTTTGTATACTTACGCCCATTAGGCCGGTTACAATGAACAAGACTGCACACAGCATTGTTGGAAAACAATGTCGAGGAATTGAGTGAAAATCATTGAGAAAACATGTTTTATGCGTACTTTTGCACTGATTCTAGTAGTTTAGTCATACTTAGGCCCATTAGGCCGGTTCAATGAACAAGACTGCACACAACATTGTTGGAGGAGAATTTCGAGGAAGTGAGTGAAAATTATTGAGAAAACATGTTTTATGCGTATTTTTGCACTGATTCTAGTAGTATAGTCAATGCTTCCCCATAGAATAGCGTTAGGTTACGTTCTTATACTACATTCAGCATTAAACCGCTTTATAAGCTGCACAAGTGAGAATAGTCTGCAAACAGTAAAATTTATTGGAAATACGTGTATTCTGTGGCAAAACCAAGTTCTAAACGTGTTTCTACGCTGAATTTAGCATTATAAGCATTGCTTCGCCATGATGCCTCTTTTCTATTCTTGTATTTTCAGTGTTTGCATACTTCAGGCCCATTAGGCCGGTTACAATGAACAAGACTGCACACAACATTGTTGGAAAACAATGTCGAGGAATTGAGTGAAAATCATTGAGAAAACATGTTTTATGCGTACTTTTGCACTGATTCTAGTAGTTTAGTCATACTTAGGCCCATTAGGCCGGTTCAATGAACAAGACTGCACACAACATTGTTGGAGGAGAATTTCGAGGAAGTGAGTGAAAATTATTGAGAAAACATGTTTTATGCGTATTTTTGCACTGATTCTAGTAGTATAGTCAATGCTTCCCCATATAATAGCGTTAGGTTACGTTCTTACACTACATTCAGCATTAAACCGCTTTATAAGCTGCACAAGTGAGAATAGTCTGCAAACAGTAAAATTCATTGGAAATACGTGTATTCTGTGGCAAAATCAAGTTCTAAACGTGTTTCTACGCTGAATTTAGCATTATAAGCATTGCTTCGCTATGACGCCTCTTTTCTATTCTTGTATTTTCAGTGTTTGCATACTTCAGGCCCATTAGGCCGGTTACAATGAACAAGACTGCACACAACATTGTTGGAAAACAATGTCGAGGAATTGAGTGAAAATCATTGAGAAAACATGTTTTATGCGTACATTTGCACTGATTCTAGTAGGTTAGTCAATGGTTCCCATGAGAATAGGCCCATTAGAATAGCGTTAGTTTACGTTTTTTTTGTACATGCAGCTTAAAACGCATTATAAGCTGTAATAGTGACAATAGTGTGCAAATAGTTATAATCATTGGAAATACGTGTATTCTATGGCAAAACGATGTTCCACACGTGTTTCTACGCCAAATTTAGCATTATAAAGATTATTCCGCCATGGAAACTCTGTCCATTCTTGCTTTTACAGTGTTTGGATACTTAGGCCCATTAGGCCGGTTAAAAAGAGAAAAACATTGTAGGAGGAACATTTTGTGGAAATGAGTGAAATTCATTGAGAATGCGTGTTTTATCCGTACTTTTGCACTGATTCCAGTAGTCTAGTCAATGTTTCCCAATGAGAATAGCGTTAGTTTACGCTGTTTTAACACATGCAGCTTAGAACGCTTTATAACCTGTAATAGTGACAATAGTGTGCAAGCAGTTATAATCATTGCAAATACGTGTATTCTCTGGCAAAACCATGTTCTAAACGTGTTTCTACACTAACTTTACGATTATAAAAATTATTCCGCCATGAAAACTCCATCCATTCTCGTTTTTTCAGTGTTTGCCTATAGCCCATTAGGTCTGTTACAATGAAAAAAATATTGTTGGAGGAAGATTTCGAGGAAATGAGTGAAATTTATTGAAAAAACATGTTTTATCCGTACTTTCGCACTTATTCTTGTAGCTTAGTCAATGTTTCCCCATGAGAATAGCGTTAGTTTACGTTTGTGTAATACCTGCAACGTTGGCTACTTTTTGGCTGATGCAAGAAAGTAGAATTACAGCACAATTACAATTACAATTACACTGGTACAATTACAGCACGAACAATCCAAAAATGAAATCAATGTTTTCATATTAGTTCCAGACTTATTCAATACCTGACCAGTATTTCAAGCTAACTAGCGCAAATCATAATTATGACTTGAATAAATATAATAAAATACAGGGTTAAACATGAAATTTAGGATTAAACATTGTTCTTATAGCGAGTACTACACCTGTTTTTTGTAAACCAATTGTGAACCAGACTACTGAATTGCCGTCGTCGTCGCCGTCGTCGGCTGCAGCTCGTTTCCGAGCATTGATGTTTCTTGTCATTGACCCTCCGAATTCGGGCTGTCGGTGTCGCAGGTATTGAATTGTAGCCCCCTATAAATAAGTTTTAAATGAAATGAAAAAACAAAATTTTCGGAACATTTGTTTAAATATTTAATTGAAAACTACGTAATCTCAAAATTGTTTTAGAGCATAGCGCCATGAATGCACTGCACAAGCTATGTATACGACAAACGCTGTGCGCAGTAGTTAAAATGGTGAATCAACTTGCTGCAGTCTTTTCTCAAGTGTTCATTATAGTTATTGTGAAGTCAGAGATTTGTTTTATGTGCATAGCTAGTCAGCGTGTAGTACACATGTGCTGAGTGGTGAGCATGATTTGTAGCGTAGGCAGTGTCTCTACCATGTTCTGTCATCTTCATATGTGCCGTACTCCTTAATCATGATTACCATAGAGTTAATAGAACTAGAGCGCTGACTGACTAATCCCATTGTATACAAAACAGGGGCCCAGCATGCAAATCCATAATGGCGCCCTAGTAAGGCAGAAAGTTAGTGTACACTAGTCGCAAAAAGGAAATAGATCATGTTTCCGCTGCTTATTTCACGGATATTATAATACATTATGGCTTTGGAGAGAGACTAAGAGTTTTTCATGCTTTTTTGGAGAAACTTTTGCGTTTATCAGCCGTGGACTCAACCGTGGTAGCTCAAATATCGAACATTGTTGCTGCGTTGCTGAGGATACCCTACTAAGTTTCCTCAAATGCTGAAGGTATTTACGATCTATACTTAAAACAAACAGTAACGAAGGTTAAAGAGTATGGCTAAGATTCATTTAGTAGCAAATACATTTCAAATTAAAGAGCTTTTCACAGTAGTAGCTACCTATGCCGTCTCAGGAATGAGTTTAAGGCCTGCAAGAGCTTAAATTGTCTGTTTTATTTATCGGTCTATGTGCGATAGAAATAATAAAAAACGTAAAGACATCTTCTGTCAGTATTGCATATTATAAAATACAATATCTGTCTCTTAGAAGGTGTACTTTGTCTTATAACGTGGTCAGTGTAAATTCTGCCGAGCCTGTGAAATGATTGTTAATACAATTCTGCAACACACTCTATCAATACTGTTACATGGCCATCTCATAGACTTGAAACAAGAATATGGCTTTCAATGGAGCGTTGTGGCAGTAAAAGAATGAAGATTCTTTGTTTCAAAGAGAGCTTTCACCAAAATTGGAATAGTAATGTAGAAGCTTAAATGATGTGATGTTTATCAACTGGTTGATAGAGTGATGCAACAGATTATGAATATTTAGGTTTCTTTTTATGAATGTGAGATAAAGCCATTTGTGCACAACAGATCATCACTCTTCAAGATGGCATTTGAATCCAAAATAGCCTTCAAGTTATCATTAACACAAAATGAAGAATTCTGAGGAGAATGGATATTCTCCATAATTCAGTTTGCATTGTTTTAGTACCACTATGCTCTTATTCTGGGACAATGCTCTAAAAATGCACTTAAGCTGCCAAGGATTGGGAGTA
>WIPJ01067807.1:3565-24743 GCA_018155075.1 Cassiopea andromeda
GAATGCCATTTGCACCGGTAAAGTCATCACGAACTGGTACATTTGCGATGTCAGCCAGTCTTAGCTGGAGCCGATGGCCTATTTCAGCCCTGAAATTAAACTTGGTCCTAACCATATTGCTGCAAAGTTAGAAAGACTCTTCATAGCAAAACTAGGAGGGCCTCGAATTATCAAAGATAGGATCATGTAACACTTGCATAGGCTGTCTATTCACAAATGAAAGATGCGAAAACTCACCTTTTCTCAAGTCATCAAGCTTGCTTAGCAGGTAATTGCTTGTCTGCCCCAATAACATGTTGTTGTCACCTTCATATGTACAGTTTGGATCATTTATGTCGCGCAAGTAGCCAAACCTGCTCACTATAATAACAATGATTAACATACAGCAAGATGCGTGGGATTAGCGTAAAACAATAGAGAACAGCTGCGAATTAAGTTCATATATCCAAGGTGGTTTACTATCTTTTACAGCTAATGAGCTTGTCAGTGAACAAGAAGATAAAAGCAGAGCTACCAATGAAGATCTATCAGCTAAATGAGCAATCAAAGAAAATGTCAAACAACACACTTCCACAAGTCAGTGGATTCGTCTGCTGGTCCATTATCCAGTCAGTCCTTCACCTATTTAGTGAGTCTGTCAGCAAGCCGTGCAGCGAGTCAGTGACTCAGTGAGTGAGTTTTGTCAGTGAGTGAGTGAGTCAGTGAGTCAGTGAGTGAGTCAGTGAGTGAGAAAATGTCAGTGAGTCAGAAAATGAGCTAGTGAATCAGTCAGTTAGTAAGTCAATGGCTGAGAGCGTGAGTGAGTGAGTGAGTGAGTGAGTGAGTGAGTGAGTGAGTGAGTGAGTGAGTGGGTGGTTGAGTGAGTGCATTAGTCACCTTGTCTGTCAGTCGAGTCACACTTGAAAAGGATAGCCTATGTAATAAAAAGTTTATTGCATCAGCTCGCAATGTGCTATATGAACTTAAAAAGCTATACTCTAGTATATCATAAATTTTGGGAATAAAACAACAACAGCTATAAAAGTAACTATTGCAAACCAGAAAGGAATCCATGTCCACCACATGCCTCTCTGCATTCTTGTATTGCATGTTGTGCCATCCACGAACCCAATGGTTTGCTTGCACACGATAATGCATGAATCTCTCTACCAAGTTCCTCCTACATGAATAAAAAATATCTCTACTATAAACACATGGAGAGTTATGGTAGCTAACAAGGTCTCTAAGACACATTTTTCCCCCAAGAAGGAATAGTTGCTTGGGGTCTCACTTATGATTCATACATCAAGCCAGCCTTTACTCTCCAGAAAAAGCTGCAAGGGCTATTGCTTTTGAAAATTATGCTCCGTCTTCATCTAATTTTCTAGCTCATAAACTTCTTAAATTACAATATTTATTTGAACTAAAGTTGTTATCTTTGTCTATGAGTCTCTATGAGTCTGTAAATAGACTATCTCCGTCCTTGTTTCCATGAGTTCCTTGATTGGCTTGCTTGATTTCCATGATTTCTTTGGTCACCAATATCACACCAGACAGGCTTCTAAAAGTGACATCTTTCAAACGCGTACGTTCACACTACGATATGGCTTAAAATCTATCATATATGCATGTGCAGAGTCTTGGAAAAGCATTCATACCCAGGTCAAACAAGCAGTTTCTATAAACACAATCCTTCGTCAACTTAGACTGGATTTATTTTCCATCAACTATCAGTCATAAAACCTGAACAATATCGATCTTAAGACCTGAGTTTTTTAAATAATGGGGAGCTCTCTCCTCGATTAGTCTGTCTATTGAGAGAGTCCCCTTCTATAAGGAAATCCCTACGTACATATCTCTGCTTTGTTTCGTGGTGTTTTTGTACAATTGTAGTTCAAACTTATTGTCATTACCTAATTAATATATATTGTTCAACTGTTTTTGCAAACTAGTATGAAGTGGAAAAGAACTGAACATTTATACCTATCAAATAACACATAGAATTAATTTTAATTAATAAAATGCAAGAGAACAATTTGAGCTATTGGGACGAAAAGTGCTTGGGGCCGAAAGAAAGCAAACCTAAGTTGTTGCAGCAGTTATCGTGCAGCCAATGAAAATTTCTCAGGACTGTAATAACAATAGGAAAAAAGAACTATGAAAAGTCGGCATCTGAAATGTGTGACTTCTTCCAAAACATCCAAAAATACTTATGGGAATACAGCTGTTCAATCTTTCAGAGAATGTACCTGTATACATTGGTCCAAAAAGACAGAATGCTATAAAGAATGAAGGTTTACCGAATTTTCGGATCTTTCACCAAACATCAGGTCCATTTGCATACGGGTGTGAGAAACAAATAAAGTTTTGTAGAAATGATCCAAAGCAAATGCTGCAGAAACATAAGGAATCAGTCGCCATTGCTAAAACAAACAAAGGTCATTGAATGAACAGTTAAATGAGTTGGCATCTGAAATGCACACCAGGAAAAGAAGGTCCCAAATTAACATTTGAAAAGTGCAACAGTATATCGCATGTGCAAGAAAATTGTATTATTCTTATCAAAAACAAGCATCGATCAACCAAGTTTCCATCAGTCTTAATCAACCAGCTCTATTCGCGTTGCAATGTCGATGTTGAAATAGGAGTGATCACAACATATATCAAGGGTTTGTACTCTTCAATTTTCAACACTGCTGTACTCTAATTGTGACAACAGCAGTGTATAACTACACTAGCTTTTGCAAAGTAGTTTTCTCATTCGTCTCTTACTTGCATTTGGTATTCAAGAACTGGAATCTCCTCGGAATTTGACGGCCCAAACTGCCTTCGAACTGCTGAATACCTGAAAATTTAAGTCTAGAATTACGTAAAGCATGCAGATGACTTTCGGGAAAGAGAAATGCTGCTCTCGTTGTACTTGAGGCTTACAGTACTCAAAATTAATAGAACTTTTCTACCTTCGTCAGTATTTAAGGCTCAAAAAGTCAAAGAGACCATTAAGAGACACAGTCAGAGGTGCTAATACTTTTCATACACATTTTTTTAAATAAGAAAACCATGATTTTGCCTGAGCTTTAATTCTATTAACTTTCCCGAAATTGAGTCTGAGATTTTCTTAAAATTTTTCCAACTTTGAGTGAAAAAACTGACTAAAATGGGCTACACTTTCTTTGTTTATCTTGTACAATCGAACTTGAATTCCATCTTTAACATTTTGAGCGTAATAATGATGTAATATCAATTTTTGGCCAACAAATACAATTAATTTTGGAAGTTTACCTTGTGATTTTCTTACGATTTTCTAAAGATTTTGGCCATTTGGGCCTCATTTTCTTATAACCTTTTTTCTTGTAAAAAAACGTGTATCTAAGGAAGATGCTTCCCTACTAATTTCACCATCCTCCTGAGGAAAACAAACATCTCTAGGCACCATTGTAAGAGATTGAAAAGGAACCTTACCTAACTGCTATAGCAATGGCTAACTTGAGGTTAGTAACACCAATTCCTGTTATACTAACTCTCCCACCAGAAAGTGTTCCTAAGGCCGCACTAAATCGCTTCTTTTCATCCTTTATAGTTGATATGTATCTTCCATCAGGTGTTATGTCAGAATTTTTGTTAAGCAAACTAATACGTGGAATTCTAGCTTGGTTGAAGCGCAGAAACCTGCAAAAGAACAGTGTAAAACAGTTGACTTTTCCATCTTGAGGGGCAATACTAGAAAAAATGAGCTATAGTATTTGAAGAGTTTTCTTGCTGATGATGCAGATAGTTCTGTCTAATTCGAGCTCTATTGAATTTGTGAAAATTGTCGAGTTAATAAAGCTAAATTTACACAAGTTTTTCAAAAAATCTGGACTTTGCTTCAGCCATTCCTAAACTATCGTTCTATAAGTATTATCTATATAATCACAAGTTACCCAACAGCTTGACCTAAAGAACAAGTTTCATCAACTTATTTGATCTTGCAATAAAAATGAGACACCAAAATAGGCAGTGTGGTTAGTCTTTTGGCTTGATAATTCTCTGTGCATGCAAAGTAAAATTCCCAAGCATGTATCTGAAGAAAACACAATGTTCTAAGGAAAAATTTACAAGCTCTAATACAAAGAAGTACTTTTGCCACCAGCCTATTTGCAGCAAATTCATATTAGAAAGGTATCATTCTTGGAGGAGTGACAAAATTTGCTGAATTACAAAACTACAAGGGTTTGAATTATTGAGGTCCTCCATGCTAGGTTACAAACTGCAAAATCCACATCTGAACTTCTGAAAATTTCTGACCATTAAGGGTTTCAACCAATTTGTTCACTTCTTTGCACCGAAATAGATGTGGCTGACAATGGCTGTGGTTCCTAAAAGGGGCCTGACCCATTTAAGTTCCCTTAAGTTTCTAATGGATGGTGCTGTGCCTGTTTTTATTGTCCTTACCCATTATCCAATCCATTGAAGCCAAGCTTTTTTCCCATATCACCAACTAATATACCAGGCAGAAGATCCCAGGTGTTGATATTTCTAAGTTGGACAACAAAGCTGTGAAGCCCATGACAAATTCCATCTGGTGTGTAGAGCTGTGCAAACACGATGGCATGTGTTGCAGTAAATGCCAAATGCCCAGACCAGCATTTAACTGCTTCAAAGTCAGGAGTGTGCAGTATGAACTCCTACATAGAAGAAAGCTATAAGTTTACAAAATACAAAAAAGCAAATAAAGTTTTTCTATTTACGTACTTTATTACTACAAACAATAATACAAAAAAACAATGCCACTGGGTGAAATATTAATATCACACCCAGTGGCCATTAAATAGAAGGTGTGATTCACACTAAGAGTAAATTGGTGAAATCACTAGACAATGAGATAAAGAGGTGATGAGGTGGTGTCCTTGCAAAGTGGCCACTTTGATGTCTTTTTTAGAATGACAATTTCTTACTGGGGGAAGTCAGAGCATCTCAGAATGAGGCCTGGTTTGTTGAGTATGAAGGATGCAGGTACAAGGATATCAGAAGAATTGTAAAGCTAGGGGGCATACTATCTGGGGGCATCCTCACAGGTGAAAAAGATGAATCCAAAAACTATACAGGAGCACTTTATCTCTTGTGATTTTTAGAAGTGAAGGGGCATATTTGCACCATGTTCCCTATGTGATTGCAACACGACAGAGTATATTCTGATTTTATGATAGGATTATAACTTTTGTTAGACATTATAACTTTTGAATCAAGATCTTAATTCTGCTCTTTTGATGCCCCTTGAAAGTCATGCTAGGAGGGTCCATGACCCCCTGGTGACTATGCTAACATGCTACTGATCAGAAGCATTACAAAGCTAGGGACTATGCTATCAGTGGGACTCTCACAGGTGAAAAATGATGAATTTAAAAGCTGCAAGCAGTGGCAGTTATAGGGGGGCCATGGCCCCATGCTTCTGATAACCCACAAGGGGCCCTGCATCTGAGAAAAAATTGAAAAGAAATCACAGGAAAACATGTAAATACTTCAAACAAGGGCCCCACAGATGATTTAGGCCTCAGGCCCTGTGATCCCTAAAACCACCACTGGCTGCATGGGGGCACTTTAAACTCTTGTGATTCTAATAAGTGAGGGAGCACATGTGTACCCTGTCCCCAAAGGTCACCAAAATCTACAATTGCAATGTGTCCATAGGTATACACTCTGATTGTATGTTGGGACTAGAAACTGGGAAATGCTATTACCCACCTCTTCCCTTTTTTTGAAGGAACATTTACTGAGTTGGAACACCATCAAATAGCATGAATGACTAAAAATTCAGTCCATACTTCAATGGGATATGACAAGGTATGTGAGTAACAGGACAGCAAATTGAACAAATAAAAATTACTGATACATTTGACATAATATCCACTCTAACCAAGAATAGGTTGAATATGTGCATCAACAAAATCACTCCATGAAATCAAAAGACTAGCAATAGTGAACAGTGAGAAAAAGGACAGGCTCAAGACCAATTCCAATATAAAAAGATGAATAGTGTCACTGTGGCTATGTGGATTTACTTCATATAGCTATCATATATTGGTCAATGTCCTTAAATTGAAGTCAGCAAAATCAAGAAATGGTTGTTTAAAAACTAAATGACTAAAACTCAGCCCAGTGTACCAAAGCTTGTTAAGAATCAACAAGGAAATCATAAGTCACCTCAGTAGTGGGGTCATAAGTAGCTGTTGTTCTCATGCCCTTTGTGTTGCTACCATGACTTATTTCTGTCAAAGCAAAACAACCAAATACCTGCAATCAAATGTACAGAAAAATTTGCCATACAAGAAACACCAATTTTCAACACATAGAACAGGAATTTACTCCCTATGCCTCTTCCAACTCTGCTACAGTATACTGCAAGCTTTTCATGGTAGAATAATATAAAATCAAAATGTCTACTTAAACTATACAATAAAACTCTAAACAAGTGTTTCTTTTTTGAAGACACTATTAGCAGCCTTTTCCCAAAAACATGTTTCTAGGGAGACGCAGTCACAAGAGTGTTGAAAGTATAGAAAATATCATGTACATGATCGAAAATAGCTACTTAAACTATATACTAAAACTCTGCATAAGCTCTCTACTTTTTCAACACTAGGGTGTTGAACTGGGACATAGTCCTGGGGCTCAGGGGGCACAGCCCACCACATTAAATCCATGGAAAATTTGGGGGGCTGTACCCCTCCTTAGAATGTTGAACTATTAAAACCATTTCTTAAACTTTTCAACCTTCCTCAAGACTTACAAACTCATGTCAATATTTGTTCATAATACAAAAAATGTTAAAACTTGGCACAAATTTGTTGTTCAGTGGAACATCAGTGAATGAATTGGGAGTTATTTTAATTGAAAATAAAGGGTGTGGTCTTCAAAATTTTGCTGTAAGCCTCCTTGTTAAATATTTAGTGCTACACCCCTAGTGTCGAAAGCATAGAAAAACTCATACAGAGTTTACTTTTGAGCATGTATTATATAACATCTTCTCTTGCCATGGAAACAAGGATATCTTCATCGTGCTAGTATACTGGTGGGGACAATGTTCTGGTTGCTCTATGATAGGGGTGTCACAATCACCTTTGTCATGGGGCCATATAAGGCATAATTTGATGCTCCACAAGTCACATAGGTTCAGGAGATTTTCTGAGGAGATGCTACAGTTAGGTAATAAGAAGTTAAAAATGTATATATAACTTGTCATAAATTAACGACTTTGTTGCTAGACAATGCAAGTAAACTGGAGGCTAATCTCTTGACTGCCCTTGGTGGGCTAAGCCTAGCCCAAGGGCAAAATGCAGGGCTCAATAATCTGCGTGCGCTGTGAGCGTTGCTCACAGGCACAGAATCTCACACATCAACTTTCTGCAGGCACATTTTTCTCAGATCTGCACTCGCAGTCACAAATTACTTTTCATGAGGCCTGGCCAAATGTTTGACATCCCTATTTTATAAGGTGACCCAGCACTTATTACAAGAGTCAGTCACTAGGGATCAAGTTAATTTTATTTTCAGGAGCTCTTAACATGAATGGATGAGAGGATAAAATTCTTAAATGATGTGAGTTTGACATCCCTAGTTCATATGATCTGGTTCAAAAGCAACAGCTCTGGATTGTTGCTTAAAACACTTACTACTTCATAATCTTAAGATTTCATGTCTGCTGTCATAACATGGTCCAGCATCAAAGGTATCTTTAAAAGCATAGTTTGTTGCTAAGACGAAAATACAACAAAGTCACCTCCATTCTGTCAGCTTTGTCTGCTAAATCAATCAGGTCTGGGTTTGAGGCTGATGATCTGATAGTGTTGGCAAACATCTGAACGATCAAATAAAATAACATAAGTAAAACAAGAATGAATGTACTTAATTCTTGTATCTTCCAAAAACAAATAAAAGTCAGAAGACCCCAATCAGGATCCAAAGACTTCAATATAGATGATACTCACAGTTAGGTGGAGTAGGTATCTTGTAATGCAGTCCCAATTGTACATGCCAACAGCATTATGCAAGGCACTTCCAGAAAGAGGGGATTCCAAAAACTTCTCAACTGTGACAAATTGGTACTGGCATAGCTTCTTTGCTCTCAGGTGGCTCAATCTTCTGTAGTCATCAAGAAGCATCTCTCCAGATCTTTCATCTTCCGTGGTCGTGAAAAGTGGGTCTTTTTCCAAAGTATCCCATACATTCTTTCTCATTTCCATACTTTTCTCATCGTCAAAGTGACTTTGCAATTCCTCTACTGTGCAAGATGCTTTATTTCTGTAGCCATCAAGTGGTCCTGCTTTGAAATTAGACATCGTGTTTAACCCAGAAACAAAATGCAAAATGCTTTTGCAACACCTGGCCTATTATTGGTGTAGCCTCGTTTCTTTTTATTGAAAGGAGGCTGCATAGAAGAGGGCGTCCGGCAAAAAGATGAATTTTGGACACGCTCCCCCCTTTCTCCTGCATTGTCCATATTCGGATAGCCCCTCCCCGGATGTTCATTTCTTTCATGTTAAAGTCTATTCAAGCATCAACATCACCACAAAACATGTCAAGGCAAACTGAACAAATAGTAGTGCATCAAATTTTAGACAAAATTCACACATAGATTAATTAAAACTAAGTTCAAAAATTTTCATCATCACAAGCTTTCTGACAAAAAATTGTTCAACAGGCCAACTTGTGGGGCTGCAGCCCCCTGTCCCTCGCCTCCTACGTTTATGGGAGGGGGTGAGACTCAATTAACGGTATGGGAACCTAAATAATTCAAAGTTATTGCAATTAGTTAATGCCAAAATGTGAAGTAGCTTAACAGCTATTAATCTACTTGCAATCACTAAAAGACAATTCACTATCAATAACAGCTACTTTTTGAACAGTTCCATAAATGTGTATTTGATACTACCTTTATGGTTTGTTTTGGTGTCCTTCCATGCTAGAATTTATTTGTGTTCACAAAGCCAATGTTTTATGTCATTTATTCCTTTTTAGAACTTTGAAATCTTTACTTTGGGTGCGACGTTACTAAAGTGGGGAGTTGGATTTTCTGCAAAATTCTTTAATTAGGGGGCTTGATAAGTAGAAAAGTTTGATATGTGGCCTAAGAATTCTGTCATCGTGCCCCACGACACTACTTTTTGAAATTTTGATATGTTTATCTGTGTTAAGCAAACCTTGTAAAGTTTTGAAAGTTGCTTAGGAGGACATAATTATTTTTTGAAAGCTTTTTAAGTTAAGGTAGGTACAATTTTTGTTCCTTAATATTGGGTATGGTGATATTTGGTGCTTTTCCAGAACGAAGTACTAAGTTATGTTTCTTGTTGTCAATATGCTGCAGGCATTCTGGAAGCCAGTCTGCAAAGCGTTGTAGCTATCGAAAAGATCTTGTGTGTGCAGCAGAGGCAAAAAAAATGTGCGCAAACGCATAGAAATGCTGCGCAATGTGTGCAAACTGCTCTCTTTATTACATGTGTGCTTCCATTATATGTGCGCAACCGTATAGCTTGGTGTCCTGTGAGAATTCCTATGGCTTATAAACAGGTGTGCTGATGTTACTACAGATGGGAGGTATATCTCCAAATGCAAAGGGGAAATGTAGGATTGCCATGCATAGAAAGATATAGTATAAGGGCTAAGATGTTATGGGATGACAGGGGTTATGAGAATAACAGGTGCCAAACATATGTTGAGTATAAGGGAAAAAGTTAAGATTTGCAAGTACAGTAGGGGTTATGGATGGTCCTTTCTTATCTTTGGCGTGCAGTTAAGTAAGTCTTAATCAAAATTATAAAGAGGGAAAATAAATTCTGCATCATAGCATAGTGAAAAACTGCTTTCAATTTCAAGAAAGCATCGCCATACGTTGTCTTGCAATATTACAACCAAAGAATCTTGTTGAAAGACTCTCAATAGTCTATATTCTGCTCCTGGCAAGAAATACTATTAAATATTTCTAAACTAGCCTATATCTTCAATTACTAAATTTGTTATACTTCACTCAATCTGCAACAAGAAAGAACAAGATTATCCTTGAGCAAATGGAACCAATGATGAATTAATAGTGTCTTGCATTTTCTTGCGATTCAAGTTTTGATGAAAAATCGAATTGCTTTTCCTCAAGCAAAATTAATGCATGCAACAAGGAATGTGTGACTTTGTCTAATTGGGTCTACATACAGGAAGTTTCTGCTTATGGAATGTTCACTGCAGTTCCAGGTGACAATGGCTTATGCGTGTTTGCGTGGTGTGGCCATAGATGAGATGCATTGAGATATAAATGGTGTGGTGTAATTTCCAAGATGGCAAAATGCGGTCATAATATGGCGTAATGTCCCTTATTATTGTTAGAATAATTCTACCATAGCTTCAACAAAATGATATAATGATATACACTAGAGCCGAGTCCACACTACACAAACTATCCTAGGTTCTCCCAAGATTTCAACTAACCCAGGTTAGATTTTCATAGTGTGGGCACAACTAACCTAGGTTCGCTCCATGTTAGTTTAGCCCAGCTTCAGAGATGGATACGAGCTAGATTCGCCCCAGGTTTGTTGTGAAAAATGTAGTGTGGACACAAACCTGGAGCAAACCTAGGGTAGTCTTACTCTTAAGGCATGCGCAATGGCGGCTTCAGTTATTTGATCGTTACTTATGAGTGCTTTTCTGAGTGTAAATTGTGTACTTGCGTATGTATAATTATTGACTTACATCAGCAGCGGCATAATGACGTTCTTAATTCTTTGCAAAAGCTCAATTCCTCTATATTCTTCCAACTACAGTATCGCAAGCTTTGTTATCATTGCGATTTTTAGAAAAATACTTTAAGTACAAGTTTTAGTACCGTACCCGTTATTCTGCACTATATATGATTCAAATTTGTAACGAGGATTCAGAATAGCGTGCCTCCTGTACATGCGTAGATTCTTTTAACCTAGGTTCGTCCCAAGTTTCTGTCCACACTGTAAATTAGGTAACTTCAATGTGGACACAACCTGGGTTGAATCTAGGTTAGTTTTTGTAGTGTGGGCACGGCATAGGGACAGGGGCGTAGTCAGGGGATGTGGGATTGCAACATTGCTCCAACTTTCAATGATCTCGTTGGTAAATTTAGATTCAACGACTTTCGTTGGTAAATGAATGCATCTTTGGACATAGTCAAAAGATTGGTAAAAATGCCTTTTCTCGCACTACTCACCCCATAAAAATAAGGACCCCGTGCTACAAATCTCTTCTGTCGGTATATTCAACGCTGTATCAGCTTCTGTCGGTAAGTTATTGCTTTATACCCTCCCCCAACAAAGGGGTCATGCGATGCCACTGACCAGGAATCTCAGTCTCAGCATGCCAGGGGGCTGCTGGAGGTAGGACCTGTACGAAACTAGACCGCATAGGAGTTGGCTAAGTGAAACTTTGGAGATCTACTCCCAATGAAGGCTATGCTAGTTTTGCACCTTCCGTCAAGGAGGTGGCGAAAACATGTTGTCTTGCGGGACCCAACTGACTCTCAGGATGCGAGTTTGAGACCCTGGTATACACAAAAGAATCTACAGAATGTCAAATGCGAGCCAGGGGGCTGCAAGTTGAGTGGTTAGCACGAGTTGTATTCTCCAAGCATGTATCATCCATGACATATTTGAGCAAAATAATTTAGAGCAAGTTTGATAGAGGCTATGAGACCGGTAACTATCGATAAGACAATCTAATAAAATTTCCAAACAATTTTGCCACTTTTTGTTAATTACTTATGTTTTTAACAGAATTTGTATTTAATTTTACAAATGCTGTTAAGGACACAAATAACTAATAAAACGGGACAAAATATTAAAAAGAACCTTGAAATAAAGTGGCCAAATGCTTCTCTAAGCTCCACAAACCATACAAGCGGAACATTCTTTCAGAGACATCTTTGATTCTTGTGAGAATATCACTTTGAAATATTTTCTGATAAAATCTATCTGACACTATTTTCTAGAAAATGAAGTAAATGAAGGGGTGTTACTCTTCATTGATGCCCATTTGAAGTAAGTAATGTATCTAGGGGATAATAGATTTGCAGATCGATGTTTCAACGTCTTCCTTACAACGCTAAACGAGAAATGCTTTCATGCTGCATATATTATGAATAGAACAATATCAGGATCAAGAGGTAGTTAATCCTCCTACCATCTACTTCTCTATATAAACATCAACAAAAAATTCTCCTTTAGCCTGACAACGGTGGTAGGATGACATTGAGATATCGCCCAATCAAATTATCAACCTAGCAATTCATCATCAAGCTCAACAAACCAGTACATTCAAAATAGTTTATGAAGTTCGGTAAATCGACAAATCATTGGATCAAAAGTGACACAGTTGTAATAAAAGAGACTGAAATAGCTCTGATAATGATGATAATTTTAATGATGATATGATGATCATAATGATGATGATGATGACTACGGTGATGATGACGACAGTCATGATTACTGTGATAATTCTTATGGTGGTGATCTACATACTCGTGACGATAACTATAGTGATCACTATGATTATAGTTATCATGAAGATTAAGGTGGCCACGATAGATATTTTGTTCATCATAGCAGTAATGATCGTGTTGATTATAGTGATCAAGATAATTATAGTAATCACGATAACTATTGTGATCACAACGACTATAATGATTGCAATTAATATAGTGATTGCGATAATTTGATTGAAGAAGATGATTTTGTTGATGACTTTTTTTTTCAAACTTCATATAATTGAATATATTTTACGATGCAATCATACACCTCTCTAATGCTAGGTAGTGTATAATTGGCTATTTGCCATTTCTACGTGTCAAAAAAAAACAAAGTTAAATACAATAGAAGGTCAGGAAAATGATGTTAAAGACCATTCTGAAGGCTGAAGTGAAAAAAATTAAGAACTTTTTCGTTAAAATTTTTACATAAATTACACACTAATGTGCCATTAAAGAAGGCAATTTAGTAAAGATTTATCAGGACAGGAGGAGGAGGAATATGATAAAATCATCAAAGTTAGAGTACCTCGATAAAAGCCAAAGATAAAGCTCTACAATAAAGACTTGACTATCATTCCTTGCGGTGAATTCATCCTGGCAACAAAGATTATTCAAATTTATAACAAAATAGAATATATTAATGCTAAATGTATTAGAAGATTCTATAGCCCACCCACTTCCAGATAACAATCATTTTTCTAGATATCATTTAATTCATTGTAGCTGAAAATCAGATGCTTGCAAAAACGACCCTTCTCTTTTCATTTAAGACTTCATTTATACTTAGAACTCCTATGCAGAATTCCAAAGATCTTGAGCTACTGTACATTTTTATCAGCTCTTGTAAAAGTTATAAAGGAAAGGACAGTATATTTAATGCTTTTGGAAAGATCCCTCTCTAGACAATTATTTAGTACTTAACGCTCATATGAAAACAGATATCCGACATAGCTGCAACAAGAAAGAATCCAAACGATAATTTCCATATTTTTCTAGATGAAAGCTGGCTTCTAACTTTTATATCGCTTTCCGTTAATAGGTAACAAATAAGCCATTCATATGCTTGCATCAGACCTAGAATCAAACAAACTATGATGAGATACACGTGCTTTCAGCTATAAAGATATCCGTTTATATCATATCCCACCAAAAACGCTGCCTATAGGACGCGGAAGAATAAAATGGAACACCTTTCTCAAAAAGTCAAAATTAATTTTCTATCACAATGCTTGGAGTTTCCTAAAAGGATTGGAATCAAGGATTGGAATCTCCTATGAGTTTGTAGGCTCAAACTGTCATCGAACTGCTCAATACCTGAGAATTGAAGTCCAGCATTACACCAATCATGCAAAACGTACACCGTGACAAGAAATCTAGAATGCAAATCAATTCCAGAAAAGATGAATACTGTTCTGGTGGCATTAACGGTTTGAAGCTATTCGTGCTTAAGGCATACAGTGTTCAAAGTTGATAAGATTTGCTATCTTGGTCAACATCTAAGGCTCAAAAGTCAAACGTACTTTGGAACACCACTATAAGAGATTGCAAGGAATCTTACCTAGTTGCTATAGTAATGGCTTGCTTGAGGTTAGTAACGCTCATTCCTGTTACACCTACTCTTCCACCAGAAAGTGTCCCCAAGTTCGCACTAAATCGGTTCTTTTCATCCTTTATAGTTGATATATATCTTCCACCGGGAGTTACGTTAGCGTTTCTTTTCAGCAAGCTAGTGCATGGAACTCTAGCTTGGTTAAAGCGCATGAATTTGCAAGAAAAAGAAAGCGTAAAACAGTTATTCCCATGCTAAGAGGTAATAATAGATAAAAATGCAGCCTAAAGGAAAAGAGCTATGCTATTCAAATTGTTTTCCTGCTCGAGATACAGATACTTCTGTGTAATTCAAATTCAGTTGGGGCTTGAGAAAATGCTCGAATTACAAAGAGTGCTGTTAGGCTTTCGGTGCCGTTGTTAAGAAGTCATTGATAGTTCCTTGCTTTTTTGGCTTGGTAATTCTCTCTGTACATGTAAAATAAGAGTTCTAAGCATAGCTCTTAAGCAAATAGCAGTCAGTACCTTAAAAATTTTAATGCTGCAACTCTTACAAGACTTTAATGGAAAGAAGTACTTTTGTCATCCACTTATTTGAAGCAAGTTCAATTTAGAAACACATCTTTCTTAGGGGATTGACAAAATTTGTCGAATTACAAAATTACAGAGATTTGAATTATATAGGCCTTCAATATTACAAAAATCCACATCTGGACTTCAAAATATTTCTGACCATTAAGGGCTTGCTCCAAATTGCTCTAAAAATGAATTGTCCACATCCACATTTCATATTATCTTTTTATATACCATCGAGACTTCTTCAGTTCTGGAAATACAATAAAGACGTCTATGAAACATGAAAATAGAACCAACCTTAGGGAGCTGGCTCCAGATACCATAGCATCTACAATACTAACAGATGACATGGAGTCATGGCCCTCAGTTGTTTCCAAAGGAGAAAATATTAGGGGCGGGGTAAGAGACCTCTAACTACACTTATTGTGTACCTAGTTTATGCCATTTGTCTTTATCATTCGTTCGTCATGCCTTTTATTGCACATATATTTTGTACTGAAACAGTAAAAAGCTTAATTACACGGTCAGAATTTTTGTCAGTTGTTGCAGATCAGGTCTTTTTGTACCAGTTTTTATCACAAGTGTGGTTGAAATGTTATACATCTACTGCAGTTTGACTGAAACTTTAGCTTTGAGAAAAACTTATATCTTGTGCCTTTCTACTCGAAAAACGTCACAACTATTTGACTGATGAGCAAAAAACTGATGAAAAGGCTGATCGTGTATTTTAGCCTTAAGATCACTTTTTGCAGTAAAATTAGTGTGGTAGGCAAAGGCTGTGGTTCCTAAAAGGTCCTAGCCCACTTGAGTTGCTCTAGTCTGTGGTTGCTGTTTCTATTTTCCTTACCAATTGTCCTATCCTTTGAAGCCAAGCTTTTTTCCCATATCACCAACTGATATACCAGGTAGAAGATCCCAGGTGTTGATATTTCTACGTTGGACAACAAAGCTGTGAAGCCCATGACAAATTCCATCTGGTGTATAGAGCTGTGCAAACACAATAGCATGCGTTGAAGTAAATGCCAAATGTCCTGTCTAGCATTTAACTGCTTCAAAGTTAGGAGTGTGCAGTATAAACTCCTACATAGAAAAAGGCTATAAATATACATAACACAAGAAATAAAATAGAAGTTTCTTACTGGGAGATGGGGGAAGTCAGAGCATCTCAAATGAGGCCTGATTGGATGAGTATGAGGTATGCAGATACAAGGATATCAGAAGCATTATAAAGCTTGGGCCATGCTATCTGGAGGCATGTTCATAGGTGAACCTCATACTCATCCAATCAGCATAGGCGTCAAATCTTAATTGGCTAAGAACTGAATTGAGTTTGTCAAGGCTCCAACAACGAGAAGATGCATCCAAAAAACACCCAGAAACGATTTCAAACATTTGATCAGCATCAATTCATAATTCAGCATGGCTGATGCAAAATAGACAAACCATTGAGTTCAGAATCGAAAAATAGAACCAACTGAGTTCATTCTTAAGATGTTTTAGAGTAAGTTTTTCTTCTCACATCGTATGAACATTATTGTGTCCCATTTTGAAAACTGTACCGTTTCTGTAAAATAGTGAATAGTTAGTTCGTCTTCAGATATCCCATCATGTTTACCTCAAAGTATTTGTGCCTGGCTGACGATAGTAGCCTTAGAGACTCCTTTAAAATCTAGTCCATCCTACAGTTAGGCAGCATAGGCCTCAAATCGTGATTGGCTATCAAAGGAATCCCCATCGAATGATTCCTGCTGATAAAGTTGCGAGAATTCGTTCAAAAAGCGTGTTGTGATAGTAAATAGTGTATTTATCTTTGCGAAAAAACTGACAACACATAGTTTGGAATAATTGAAAAATATTTTGCAAGTATTTTCAGAGGACTTCAATTCACATTTGCAAAAGGAACAACTTTGTATCTTGCGCGGATCAAAAGCTATTAACATCAGAAGACATTCATCTTGCCATATACCAAAATTAGGTAAAAAAAGGAAGAAAAGAAGAAAAGGAAAAAGCAAGCGTAGTAGGAGAGAAAATAGAGCCAAAAAGAGTAAATATGAAGAAATCCTAACACTTTCAAAGAAACAGAAACCATTGAGAAAAGAGTTCAACAGCAAGAAAGATGAAGTGAAAAGAAGAATGTTAGAGAAGAGACGAAACAAAGCCATAGCATAAATTGACAAAACTTTGAAACTACTAGAGACACAAGAAGTAACTGGAATAATAGAAGACATAGGAAAATACAAAGAGGACTCTAGAAGAAAGTTCCAAGCCGTGGAATATCTTAAGAGACGAAAATTAGAAGCATATCCAAATTAATAGTGAGGACGGAAAGACAACAAATAGAGACAAGCAAGTGACAATAATTACTAAGTTTTTCTCCAAAAATGTTCAACAAAGATATAAATGGTTATTGAAAACATGAATCCATGCAAAATGAAAACACCTTTCACTAGTGAAGAAGTACTCAAAGCAATAACAGTGTTAAAAGAAGGAAAAAATGCCAGTGTTGACAACATTAATGCAGAACTACTAAAATTTGGACCTAGAGAAATGAATAAAGACATCGCAGACATATTCAATGAAATGGCCGAGACAGGATACTTTCCGGCAGAAATAAAAAATGTTCCATTAGTCCCTCTTCTAAAACCAAGCAAAGAAGCAAGCCCACCTGAGCATTTAACGCCCATCATACTAATATCAATGGTACGAAAGCTTCTAGCTATATGGATGCTCAGAAGGAGCTTACACAAAATGTTAAAGAAAATGCCACCAGTGCAAGCAGCATGCTAGGAAAGGGAGAAGTACTACTGAGAAGGTGTTTTGTTTTAAGGTACCAGCAGAGAAAGCTATAGCATTCGCAGACTGGAAACTCATACCTCTACTGCTAGACATGTCTAATGCTTTTGACGCAGTTAAAAGGGAAGATCTATTTGATACACGTTTTTTCTATGAGAAAACCATCTTTTTGCATGAGCCTCAATTTTCTTAAATTTTCGCGCATTGAGCCTGAGATTTTCTTAAATTTTTCTTAACTTTTAAGTGAAATAAACAGGCAAAAATGGACTACACTTTCGTTGTTAATCTTGTATACTCGAATTTGAATTCCATCCTTAATATCTTGAATGTAATAATGATAAAATATCAATTTTTGGCCGATAAAATACTTAATATAGGAACTTGAGCCTCGTAATTTTCTTAAGAGCTTCTTAAGATTTTGGCCATTCGAGCCTCATTTTCTTATAAACTTTTTTCTTATAAAAAAAGACATGAATCCTGAAAGAAGTTCTGGATGAGGATGAGTTGCACATAATTAAGCTCTTGGTAGAAAATGTACCACTTGAAGTAATGGTAAGAAAGAAAATAGGTAATGAAATTGAAACCAACATTGAAGTACCGCAGGGAGATTGTTTGAGTTCCTCTCTTTTTAACCAGTGCAAGCCATAGAAGTGCCACCAAATATAAGTAATCACATATATGCCAAGACAATTAGTGATGTGATCAGCCAATAATATGCAGAAAGCACAAGCTATTCCACATCAAGCAAACAATGAAAAGAAAAATTAAAGATGTTTGTACTCGAAAAAGTGAAAACTTACAAGTAAATAAGAGTAAGACGGAGGAATATGAAGTCAAAAGAGGAGGACAAGGAAACATTCAGAAATGCTAATATCTTGGTAGCTTACTCGATACCGGAGAAATAGTGCTGGCCACTGATGCTTATAATTAGCTAAAGCATATATTTGAAAGCAAGAAGGCAAGCCTAGATAACAAGATCAAAATTTTCAAAAGCCACATTAAAAGCATATTCATGTAAAACTTCGAGCAAAAGCTAGAAAATATAATCGACATGTATCAAAGAAACATAATACGGAAAATCTTAAACATCAGGTGGCCTGAAAAGATCAGTAATGATGCACCATACGAAAGAACAATAGTGTCACCTTGGAGTAAAATAGTGAAGAAGAGAAAACTAAATTGGTAAGGACACCTCTTTCGCTTACCAGAAGAAACACCAGCAACGAAAGCACTCAGAGAAGCTCAAACGTCATCTAAGAAACCAAGAGGAGGCCTAAAACAAACCTGGTTGAAAATAAATTACGAAATGTTTGGAAAAGGTAAAAGTTATTGTTGGTGGGGCAGACATTGTGGTAGAAATTATGATATCAAAAACTATCATCAGTTGCAAGCTAATTGGTAAAATTGGCAGGTGGTGGTTAACAGCACCATGTCCTAGTTTACGCAGGAGTGTCCCAGAGAGAGAACAATAGCAACAGCAATGGAGTGAATGCATTTATGCTCAGTGGATAAGTTGAAGATATAGATCAATATAGTAGAAAGCATTCGGTTGCCTTGCCTTTTTTGTGTTTACTACCTAGCAATACCTTGCATGTTGCATGGCTGTTTGTTCAAATGAAGTTTTTTATGGTCTGTTGTTGTTGAGCAAACTATGGATAAATTTCCTGTTCATATGTTCAAACTATCGTTAAATACAGGGAAGCTTTTAAGCAAAAGCAGAGAAGCCACTGACTTACAATAAGCAGCATGATATTCTGCATGTTAATGCAAAAACATCTTGAAAGATGTTATGTTATGGGCCAGTATACTTAACAAACTCTTTTTGGATCAAGATGAATTTCAACATAAATAGTGAATGATTAATGGTGGCACTGGGGCTGTGAATTTGCGAAAATTATCATAAAAGGGCTTCTGTATTGGTAAATGTCCTTATATTGAAATTAATTAAATCAAGAAATGTTCGTTGAAAAATTACACAGGTAAATTCAGCCCAAATAACATATGCTTGCCAACCTCAGTTATGGAGTCATAAGTAGCTGTTGTGCTCATCGCTTTTATGTTGCTACCATGGCTTATTTCTGTCATAGCAAAACATCCAAATACCTGTGATGAGAGGAAAAAGGTCGATTATATAAGAAAAGCTAATTGTCAACATATAGGCCAGAATTTATTACTTATACCTCTTGCAACTCTGTCACTGTTTCCTGCAAGCTTCTCATGATAGGTTGCAATTTGATCAAGAATTGTTATTTTAACTTCGTATTAAAAATCTATGCAAGCTTGATGATTTGAGAATGTAAACAAACATCTGAAAGATCAAAGAAATTTAGCATACACAAGGCATGAATGAATGATTTCAATTCCTGTATCTCACACAAAGAAGCAAAAGGCAGAATACCTCTGTCAGCATTGACTTACTTCAAGATAGATGACACTCACAGTCAGGCGGATTAAGTATCTTGTAATACAGTCCCAATTGTAAATGCCAACAGCATATTGAAAGGTACTTCCAGAAAGAGGGGATTCTAGAAGTTTCTCAACTGTGACAAATTGGTACTAGCATAGCTTCTTTGCTCTCAGGTGGCTCAATCTTCTGTAGTCATCAAGAAGCATCTCCCTTGGCCTTTCATCTTCCGTGGTCGTGAAAAGTGGATCTTTTTCCAAAGTATCCCATGCCATCTTGCTCATTCTAATACTTTTCTCATCGTCAAAGTGACCTAGCAATTCATCAACTGTGCAAGATGCTTTATTTCTGTAGGCATCAAGTGGTCTTGCATGACAATTAAACTTATCTAACCCAGAAACACAATACTTTTGCACCATCTGATCTACATATCTTTTATAACAAAAAAGCTTGTAAGAATTTGTGGCTCAAATGGTTGAAATTTCAAGAGAATCTCATAAGAAAATCACAAGGCACAATTTCCAAAGTTTAGTTTTTTGCTTGCCAAAAGTCGATAATACGTCATTATTACGTTCCAACATGCTAAAGATAGAACTTAAAGTCGAGTATGCGAAATGAACAAAGGAAGGGTAACCCATTTTAGCTAACGTATTTTCCAGTAAAAGTTAAGAAAACCTCAGGCTCAATTTCAAGAATAGTTAAGAAGAGTGAGGCACATGCAAAATGTGATCATCATACACAAAAGAAGTTGTATTTCACAATTTTGCTTGTACTGTTAAGACTCGATTAAGCTCTCGGGTGCTTATTTTCTCAGAAGTGATGTTTGGTGTGGGGCGTAATGGAGGGAACGGCTATATATTTACACGTCCTGTGGTCTATCATACACTGATGAAAAATGATATATTATTGACAGTGCTGCCACTTGTAAGGAAATTTTCTTACTGTAAGGACATTTGGCGATTTTGAAGGAAAGAATTAGAAAATTAAAAGTGTAAGGAAATAAAAAGGAAATTTGGAGGTGAGAAAGGAAATTAAAAGGAATTTGAAAAACTTCGAATTTGAGTGTATACAATTACTCTTAGGTGCCAAATAAACGTCCCCCCCGCTTATTAACTTTTCAGTTCTTTCCCAACCTCCCCAGATCTTATTAGGACGCCCCCGATTATTAAATTTAAGGAAATTGACTTTTTTACAAACCTCTAATTTCATTTCCTTTTTTATTAGTACTATTTTCGCCCAATTTTCGTGGCAAAATAGCGTACTGCTGTACATATTTCTGTCTTATCCTTTGTGACAACCTGTCTATGTTATTTCCGTCATTGTATACTCATTTAAAGCCTTTTCTCAAATTCCAACTGCTC
>WIPJ01067808.1:25922-66226 GCA_018155075.1 Cassiopea andromeda
ATAAGAGTGTCATAAACTGAAATATACTTTTTTCTTTATTAGTCCACACTATGATGTGTAGTAAATATGTAATTAAATTGGTTTTTGTTATTGCTCATTCTCAGAGGAATGTTGTTTAGAGCTTGAGTTTGAATGTCAATACCTTTTGTTTACTTTGAAGCAATGTAAACAAAAGGTATTGACCCTCTGCACTCTCAGATAACTTCGTTTGATAATTTAGCGATTCTTTTTAATCACAAAAACGACACAAGTATTCGAAACTAAAACTGTTTTCACTAATAACAACGAGAACAGTATATGAAATTTTGGGAAATTTGACTAAATTCTGGATTAAGTTCCGAAGCAATGTTTTGTTTCTTATAATGCAATGATCCATAAGGTGTTGAACTTTATGATAAGGCTAAAGCAGGGCACCCCTTTAGGCCTTTCCTGGTATACCAAATATGCTTCGTGGTCCCCGAACCTTCGCTATCGAACGCGAATTGTAACATACATTTTAATTTATTGGCCAATTTATAGCTGTTTGTTGGTTGAATATTCTACAGAAAAATGTCTTTACCTTGGCGTTTCTAAGTATGAAAAAGGCGTTCGTTACGTTTATAGCAAAAGCAAAGGGCGTGGTCACTACAATTTTTTTCTAGGGAACCCTCCCGTTTTCTTATTTGCAACGGTCAGAAAATATCCTGAATCCGCTCCTGCTTGCGTGACGAATGTAAACAAACAGTTGCAAACCAGGAATGTAAGCCTTTTAGTTGTATAAATATACCGTAAAATATGCCTCGAACTTGTTGTGCAGTTGGCTCTACAAAAAGAAAAACTGCAGAAAAGACAGAAGTGCAATAGTGAACTTAAACAGCAGCGTTGTACATAAATAGATTTTGTTACAGTAAAGTACAGGACAAGAAAGAATAATGTTAAAGGTTATTTTTAGGTATGCTTCAAAGTTTAAATATTTCAGCAAACTAGGTATATTTCAGCAAACTAGGTATATTGCAGCTTAGCAAGATATCCTTTACCTCTATTTACAAAATATTGTACAGCAAGGATTTAACATTTACTAACTGTAATACAGTCTTTGCAAAGCCATCTATTCGTTGGATGTCTTCTTATTCCAATGCAGGGATAGTGGAACCATCCAATTTTGCACATAAAGCCATCTTGCCAAATTTTGGCCTCTTGCAAATACAGAAAACCTTTCGTTTAGAAGTTTTTTTGAGCTCCGACCTTCTAAAGACAATTTCAGGTAGAATACTCCCAAAGAACGCGGAAGATAAAAGTTCTTTTTGTTCATCAATGAACTTATGATCCTTGCCAACAGGGCAAAGAAGGCCTTCTTTCTTGTCCCCTGCAAAGATATAAAAGTAGCCGAATTCACGCCCAGTGAGTTCCATTTGCAACTGCATTTGATAATAGTATTCATGATTGCTTTTCATCGCAAAGCTTGATTCCAATGGGAAGTCTTTGTCACTCTCAAAACCATCAAAGCCAGCTTTATACTTATAAGGGCACTTTATTTCAAGTATCCCCTACCCATGGAAATGACAAAATACAATTCCATCAGGTGAGACACCCAAGTATGGTTCATCTGCATTCACCACCAGTCCAGATGAGGAAATGGAAAAAACACTGTGTTTCTGCTTTAATGCTCTCCAGACAAATGTTGTGCCAGACTCCATTTTTTCCCATATTCAGTGTATTTCGAAGTAAATTCTGCATACTGCATAATAGTAGAAATAAGTGATTTGCTATCTTTCATCCTAGCTACTTGATGACATGTGGATGCTGTAATGTGACCAGCTCTATGCATCATCCAAGCTGTATTTGACTCTTGGTTTTGAGTTAGCTTGTTTAAATTATCATGCAACTTTTGAAAGTTCTTTTCTTGATAACTATAATACCTTTCTCTGGCAAGTTTATTTAAATTTCCATCATCCATATGAATTGCAGTGGGGTCAAACAGAGATGTCAGTGGCTCTGGAATTATGTTTGAGTCACTTTCAATATAAGAATCAGTTTCACTATCATCTCTTTGAGCACTAGAAACCACTTCAAATGACTGACAGCTATCCACAATATTATACACTGGCAAACATGAGAAGACAGCAGCTTTTGGGTAAACAGCTTGAAGCTCTGTAAACTTGTCTTTTGATATTGCACTGTCTCCACTTGTTGGGTACAAGCAGCTGAAGTTTCTTACAACTTGCATTTTACACTCATTCATAGGTAAGGACCTAGCTTTTGGCCTAGAAAAATCTATCACGTATGCAGGCGCAGGCGTTACATGCTTTGTAGAGGCCTTCCAAGAACAAAACTAGCTAGTTGATGCTGTTTGCTCATTGAGGTGATAGTGCACTGCTGCCTCAAGCTTGAATAATAAGGATCAATATGGCTGCATGCAGAACCTAGTCCAGCCATGCAGGTACAATTGCCAGTGAGGATCCAGCCTCGCTCCTTGTTAAGACATACCCACATTTTGTACATGCATGTCTTTTCACCCTGCCGTTGACTTTGAAGAACCTGTTAGGTAACAATTATCACAATGATTGCAGATCTCATATATTTGCAGAAGACATTTTATCTAGGTGAAGGAAATAAATATATTCTAGTCATCAGCAAATGTGGGCAGGCTCAGGAACATTTTGATCAGACTTAAACAAATTATCAAAACTTAATTGGTAAATCTGATGCTAGGCTTATCTGGTTCCTTCATGCTGATATTTTTATACAAAAGCAAAATTTTCTATTTTAATGGGGGCTCTCTCTCAGTTAGTTTATCTATTTAGAGAGCTTCTCCTCAATCAATCTATTCTATATAAATCTTGTGATGTAGCTTATAATGCAGTAATGTTTTGAATATTATGGTAATTGTATTTAGTGTATTGTAATCAGGTGTTAACTTGTATTTAAAAGAGACTGCTAACAATGAAAAATGAATGAAAAATGTGCATTCTTTGGCCTAGAAGGATGATGCATTTGTTACTAAATGACAGGCACTAACCTCTGATTTGATGAAGCAGAACTCGCTTGTTGGCGATATTTGGTGGTAAAAACAGTCTTGCACATAGCCACACATGAATTAATCATATCCTTCTAGGGATTTTTACGCTTTCATGGCCTCTTTTGTAAATCTACTTGGAGTATCAATCAGATATTCAGTTACATCTCGCCAAGATAATTCTGGTAATATTGTGATATCATTCTACCATCCATCATTCAATGAGAATAGGTCGGGCAGATGCTCACCGGTTTTGAGAAGCAATTTCGTAGTGTAAGCTTCTCTGTCGCTACCGTTCAGTTTATTCATGTAATCTGAATCCATAGTTTGATGGTTTTTAACTAAACCTATTGATGTTTGATGAAAGTAACCTGATTATCATTTGGTCGTTTTCTGACTACATAGATGCGTGTGTACCATGTTTACCTTAGGTGTGACGTCACATGGGAAGCCCTCTATAGAAATTGCATAATTAACTTTCTAAGAGATGAGGTTCAAGTCCTTAGTCGAAATATATCAAAACAATATTCAGTTTCCATAATTTTTTCTTCCTTTCTTGATTATTTTGTCCTTTAAGCAAATGCAGCAACAATTTCGAGTCTCTTTCTCATAACAGCAATATCGAAATAAGTCAAAACCAGCTCGCTATAGATAGTTCGCTAGCCATTTCTCATAAAATTTATGTACAACAATGATCGCGAATCACAATGGGGTCCATGCTCCCGATAGCAATATGTACACTATTCACAATGTATCCCTCAAACGACGTAAAAACCCAACCTCTGGGGGTGCAAGCCAGCACAAATCGGAGCCAGTCCTAAGTCCGGATAAATGGGGAAGGTTGGCGTCAGGAAGGGCATCCAGCCGTAAAAATTTTTGCCAAAACCAAAATGATTAGTCAAAGCTGTTTAGCCTCGGAAAATGCTAGGGTGTACCCTGTAAGCGACAAGCACAGGAAGCGCCCTACTCTTGCAAAAAATGGGCGAGGGCTACCCTGTCAAGACCAGGCAGGGCTAAAGCAGTTAGTTCAAAACATCAGAGTGGGCACATTGAATGTGGGAAGTTTAACTGTAGGAGCCGAGAGTTGGCAGATTTTGATGGACAGAAGGAAAGTAAACATCCTGTGCGTACAGGAGACCAGATGGGAAAGAAATAAGTCGAAAGAACTAGGGGAAGGATGTAAGCTCATTTACAGCGGAACAAACCCTGACAGCCGGAATGGAGTGGGAATCATCTTGGATAAGGTATGGAGAGAAGACCTTGTTGGTGTGGTAAGAAGGAATGACAGGATAATGAGGGTAAAGCTCTGCGCTGGTGAAATTAATATAAATGTTGTGTGTGCATATGCGCCACAAGTCAGTTGCACAGATCCTGTAATAGAAGAGTTTTGGTGACATCTGAGTGAGGAAATAGAGGCAATACCGCCTGAAGAATGCGTTTTCCTGGGAGGAAACCTAAATGGCCATATTGGTGCAGAAAGAGGTGTATTAAAGAGAATCCTTGGAGGATGGGGAATAGGCGAGAGAAGTGGAGATTGCGAGCACGTAATTGACTTTGCATTAGGAATTGATTTGGCCATAGCAAATAGTTTCTTTCAGAAGATGCCACAACAGTACATCACTTACAAAGTGGGCCGAGGGGAAGTCAAATAGATTTCCTCTTGTGTAGACGGAACATCTTGGTGAGGTGAAAAACTGTAAGGTGGTGAATGGGGAGAGTGTCTCTGCCCAACATCGGCTAGTTATATTGGATTGCAAAGTGAAGTGCACAAAAAGAAGGAAGTGGCAGAGCATACCGAAAATCAAGCTGTGGAAATTAAAGGAGGAGGATCTTAGAATGCAGTTCAAGGAAAGAGTAATAAATGAGATAGCAAGGAAAATGCAAACCAATGGTGTGAAGTGAACAGTGAAATCATCAGAAAAGTAGGGGAAGAACTCCCCGGCAAAACAACCGGCAAAGGGGTACTTCAAGATAAAGAGATGTGGTGGTGGAACAATCATGTGCAAGAGAAAGTTAGGGCAAAGAAAGAAGCAAAGAAAAGGGCTGATACATCTGGCAACAAAGAGGATAAGCAGGCGACTAAGAGAGCAAACAGAGAAGCAAAGAAAGCGGTTGTGAGAGCAAAGGCAAGTGAAGTAAATGAGATCTATGATGGGTTAGAAACAAGAGAAGGAGTAAAGAAAATCTACAGTCCAGCTAAAAGGAGAAATAAAGCGACAAAAGACCTAACGCAGATAAAGCAGATAAAAAATGAAAAAGGCAAAGTCCTCAGCAATGAACAAGAGATTAAAGCCCGATGAAAAATATACTTTGAAAGGCTACTGAACAAAGAAAATGGAGGAAGAGTTTTTGGAGAGGGTACAAAAAATGAGAGAGAAACACTTGAGATTGCTAGAGATGAGGTAGGGGTGGCCTTAAAAAGAATGAAGAACGGTAAAGCTACAGGGCTGGACGAAATACCAGCTGAAGTCTGGAAAGCCCTGGGAGAAGAGGGAGTAGATTTGCTATGGGACTTGCCGAAAAAGGTGTATGATCAGGAGAAAATGCGCAATGCCTGGAGGGACAGCATGATTGTCCCAATATACAAAGAAAAGGGTGACATTCGAGGCTGCAGGAACTATCAGGGTATTAAATTAATGTTACACACCATGAAAATTTGGGAAAGAATCATAGAGCGACGAGTACGGGCTGAAATGGAGATCAGAGAGCAGCAGTTTGGGTTCATGCCAGGCAAGGGAACAATGGATGCAATCTTCCTCGTTAGGCAGTTAATGGAAAAATATGGTGAAAAGCAGAGAAGGCTGCACTTTGCCTTTGTTGACTTGGGGAAGGCTTATGACAGAGTATCACTTCATGAAACTTGGAGGTGTCTTAGAGATCCTGTGATGTGTGCTTACTTCAGGAAAAACTATAGAAGGTTAATACCTTTAAGTACCTTGGTTCCCAAGTGGCTTCTGATGGATCCCTGGACCCAGAAATAAACCATAGGATACAATGGGGATGGAAACACTGGAAGGATTTGTCTGGTGTTCTATGCAACAAAAAGATCAACGCAAGAGTAAAAGGAAAGGTATATAACACGATGGTGAGGCCTGCAATGATGTACGGGGCAGAAACATGACCAATTGAAAAGGCTCAGGGACAGAGGCTTGATGTGGCAGAGATGAGGATGTTGAGATGGATGTGTGGAATCACAAGGATGGATAAAATAAGGAATGAAAGAATCCGAGGGATTACTAAGGTGGCCAAAATATCCAAGAAAGCCCAGGAAAGGAGACTCCAATGGAATGGGCATGTTATGAGAGAGGAAAGGGAGAAGGGTCATGGATATGGAAGTGGAAAGCAGAAGGAGGAGGGATTGACTGAAAAGGAGATGGAGAGATTGCTTGGAGGGAGATTTCAGAGAGAAAGCAATATCTAGTGACGAATATGCAGAACGAGGAGAATGGAGGAAGCTTGTCAAAAACAGCAACCCCGTATGAGGAAGGGAAAATGATGATGATGATGATGATCCCTCAAACGACGTAAAACATTAGCATCCAATGCCGCAATTCGTTTAGGGTGTAACGACTACTTTTCATTAACACTTTAAACTCCTGGCTTTACAGATGTATCTGGTAAAGTTTGTATGCGTCTATCCTTTATCTCCACGGGGAATAATTTCGACAAAGGGCGATTAATTAAATTCATCCTTCCTGTCGGCGAACTGACCTTAACAGTAGCTCCTCTTAATCTTTTGTCCTTACCAACTATCAATTCCTCTATTTTTCCCAAACGCCAAAATACTCTTGGTGTCTTATCCTCATGTACTGTTACTACATCCCCGACTAATACATTAGCTTGTCCAACTCCCTTTGTAGCTAAATTGTGTGACTCACGAAAATCGACTAGATATTCATGATTCCATCTATTCCACCAGTGGCTAAACAACCTTGCAATAAACTCTTGTCTTTTCAACAGCAAGTTACAATGCAGATTCTCTTCTGTAACATCCTTAATCTCTCTGTCAGGTAATGACTCTATTCATCTCCCACACATAAGGTGTGAAGGAGTTAGAGCTTTATCAAACTCTTCCGCACTAAGATATGTTAATGGATGATTGTTAAGTGTCCCCTCAATTTCGACAATTAAAGTATAAAGCTTATATTGTGTTACTGATGCATTTCTCAGGATCTTCTTTAAACTTCTCTTAACTGACTTGATTAATCTTTCATATATCGATTCATACCACGGTGCCTTTGCTAAGATGTTGTTCCATTTAATTCTGGATACAGTCAAGTATTTCTTAACTCCTTTGCTTTCAAAGAGTTCTTGCAGTATTTCCTTTGATTTCTGGAAAGTCTTGGCACTGTCACTAATCAGAAGGTTAGGAATTCCACGTCTGCTAATGAATCTTCTAAGTGGCATTATGAATTGTTCTGCACTCATATTCTGCATTATCTCAAGATAAACTGCCCTACTCAACAATCCAAACTTTATGAGTTTCCTTTTCTCCTGGAGTGCATTTTATAAACAATGGACTTGCTAAATCTTTCCCTACACTTTCAAATGCTTCTGATCCCTCGACTCTAAAATCTGGCAGCTGATGAGGTGCTGGGTATTGGTAGTGTTTAGATTCGTATCTCATACAGGTGTTACATCCCTTGATCTCTTTCTTTACTCTCTGTCTACCTATTCGTACCCAGAATATTGAACGCACTTCATTTAACGTAGATTTCAATCCATTGTGTAAAACTCTCTCGTGTGCGTCTTTATTATCAAGCTTGTCAAATGATGATTACTTGACAACAACGCTGGAAACTTGGCTTCGTACTTCAAGGATGAATGTTCAATACGTCCTTGACATATCCATATTTCCTCTGGATCTTTGAATAATCCAAATCGATGCTCTAACTGTTTAAAGTTTTGATCTTCTTGCACATGAATCTGTAATGCTTTTATCCATAGCTTTTCTACTTGCTCTAACTCACTAGGTTCTAGCTCTTCAACTTTCATTTCATCATGTCTTTTCTGGACTCGTGATTTCATATTGGATATAAACCTTAATACAAAAGCTGTAGATTTCATCAGACGATTATAAGAACTGAATTTACTGACATCCAAAATTTTATTCAGATTCAATTTATCTTTCAATTCATTATTTGCAAGCAGTGCTGTTAGCTCTTGTCTTATCTCTTGATAACATTCCTCTGTTTCTAATTGGCTCCCTGATGGTTGAACTGGGTAATTTTCCTTTGAACTCTCAAGCTACTCTGGTCCATTCCACCACAACTGGTTTGCCTTCAGATCTTTCAAAGACCGGCCCCTACATCCAATATCTGCTGGACTACATTCAGTTGGACAATGACTCCACGTATCAGGGCTTGCCAACTTGTGCGATGACTGACAAACTGCTTGTAGCTCCTATCATTCCTTAACGATGACAAACCGATGGTGCTATCACTCCAGCAATTCACTGATTCACATGTCACTTGATTTTCCAGTGCCTTTTTACTGTAGTCAAAAATCTTGCTATTATCAAGGGAGTAATCAACTCCAAGTGTGGAATCGTTAGTTTCTTCAATGGCACAATTCTAGATTTGCTTGCAACAAAGCTACTTTTATAGCCAATGCCTGTTCTTCTTACAAGGCAAATAACAGCACAATAAGCCTTATTTGAGGCATCACACAATGCGTGCAAGTTCTACTTTTTCATGTCCTTTTCAGTTCCATCAAAATAACATCTTGACATGGTTAAATTTACAACATTCTCTAAATCCTTCAGTAAAGCTAGATAAACATTCTTCAAAGATTCTGGAAGAGACGTGTCCCACTCTTAATTTCAGTAAACAAGCTTCTTGTAGCAAAATCTTCATTCGTATAGTTACAGGTGATATGAATCCAATTAGATCAAATAATGATGCAGCAACTTTCAAAATATTTCTTTTTGTTGGAGGCAGTTCTTTGCTCATTAATACTAATCTTTCAAAGGTGAGAATTAGATTATCATCAGAGCTGTTCCATTTGATTCCTAGCACCTTGCATTCATTTGACTTTAATTGACTTGGCTCTCCAACTGTTGTTTGCGAATACGACAGTTCATCACTCTCAATCTTCTTTGCCTGTCCTGGCTTGGCAATTTCTTGTCATCAATTATTTCTTGCAGTGTTTTATCAGAAGTTTTCCATTTACGTAAGTTGAATCCTCCTTTCAAGAGAAATGCTTTGGTTCTGGGATAAATCTCATGTGCCCTTTCAACAGTATCTGCACCCATCACCACATCGTCCACCTATGTTGACACTGTCAAAGTGTCTTTCAATTTGATGTCATCTAGTTTGATGTTCTGAATGTGATAATTCAAGCTGAGCATGAAGAGCAATTTAGTCCTTATAAAAATGGAGAGAAATTTAGACCAAAGACCACCTTCGTAAAGCGATAACAAACAAGTTTGGGATCTGTCGCGTAAATATCATTTATCCATAAGAACTGCAGAGCGTCCCTGTCTTTTTCATCACTTGTGATCATATGAAAGGCTTTCTCTACATCAGATACCAAGGCTACGTTGAGCCATCTAGATTTTAACAAATGTGCAAAATGTTTAGCGTTAGGCTTGGTCCGGTATGTAAGCATTGATTCAAACTGGGGGCATTTGCCTTTACTTTAGCTGAACCATCCTTTACAACTCTGAATTTCGTTGTGAGGACTTCCTTTTCAATAATACCCATCTTTACTTGTTCCTGTATCACTCTGTCATATTCTAGTAAAAGCGGTCGATCCTTTCATAGACGTTTCAGGGTAGAATATAAACTGTTTGCACTGAGTTCATAGTTATCTGCAAGAATATCATGATGTTCACTCCATGGCAACCTAACAATGTAATGAACATCCACAAACTTGATGTCCTTTGTAGATGTTTCATGTACAGAATCTATTTCTGTAATTCCTATAGCTTCCGGATTGAATAAATCATCAACTCTCTTTTCCATAATGCTATCTGCATCAAGTGAATCATAATAATCAACAGTGGCTGTTCTTAATGCACTGTAATCACCAAAATTACACTTGTCTTCAAACTGCCATGATGCCTTCCTATAGCAACAGGACTTTCTTCACAATTTCCTTTAATGACTTCCCCTGTCATAATCTTCCACATAACGTCACAACCCTATAATGCCAGGTGGATAATCTGCTACCTTCAAACCATTCAATTGAACATACTGGCTTTTTGCACGCCCTTGTAGGGGTGTACATATTAATGGCACTTCCAAAGCTTTAATCTCTGTCTGGAAGTTTGACAGCCTGCTTTTCAAACAAATTGGAACAACACAACAATGCCTAATAGACTGCTTCATCAGCTCCAAAGGCCTTTATCGTAATTTCTTCTTGATTTGCAGTGGGTAGTTCTAATAATGCTCTTGCTCTTTGAGTCAAATAAGATCTTTGAGAACCAGTATCTACTACTAACCTTAACTTAACCTCCCTTGAAGAGTTTTATGGATTGACAGCTCTTACAAAAGCAACTTGGAGCAGATAGCCTTTCTCTTCCTAATTTTGTTTCAAAATCATGCCAAAAAGTGATATTGATGGCTCAGCACTGTTAGTTTGTGAAGCTTGATCTGCCTGTATTTTTGACAACCTTGAAGATCTACCTTTCACAAAGTGCAACATGGTGACGGCCCTTGCAAGAAAAACACTTGATGGATGATTGACAGTCACGTGCTAGATGTCCACCTCTACGTAAGCATAAGTAGCAGCGTCCTTCTCTTTTGAGGATATTTTTCCTTTCACGTATAGCACTAATGACATGACACTCAGATAAAGTATGTGCCCCTTTACAAAAGGTACATGTGGTTTTTGACTACCCAGTTGTCAACGCAGCAGCAGTTGGATATCCCACCTTAGCCCTATTAACACCTCCCTTTCCAACTGCAAATTTTTCTCTTGCTTCTATTTCCATTCTCAAGCAATTTAATACATCTGATACTTCCAGTCATTCTCATCATATGTTTCATTCATCTTCCGGCTAATAATCAATCTAATCTCTTCTGGCAATTTTTATCTGAATCATATTAACCAAAATGATATTTGCCACAGCACGAAAAAGCGGCAACATTATTTTGACATACTGAAAGCTTTTTTCGTCCGACACTCATCAGAGTATGAAAACGTCGGATAATGACCTAAAGGTAAACCTAACTATATATCCAGATGCAGTTAATGTGTTAGGATGCGTCTAATTGGCCCCAAGTGTGACCAATTAGGACCTATTAACATAGTTTACTTAAAGAGTCCCAATGAGAAAACAAACTCTTTTTGTGTACACAAGACTGGGTTTTGAGTCTTGATGTAATCAGATTCCAAAACACTTAACTGAAAAGACGATCTTGCTTGCCCAATGATCCGAAAATTGTCGTCTGTATACGTTTTGGCGCATTCTGGATTTGCAATAAGGTGTTGTCCTATGGCCGACTCACAATTAATGTTAGAATTGTTCTTTTTACACATACGAGGTGGCTGTTCTCTTACGGTATTACTCTATGGTCTCATCCAATGGGACGTTTGTCAAAAGCGTAGAAAGACTGCTGCTGATGCTGATGATGTCAAAAGAGCATAGAAATGAGTTGGCAGGCTCGAGATTACAGTTTTGGATAAAGTTGGCAAACGTAAAGGAACCTTTTACACAATGTGAGGAGTTTAATTGTAGGACCTGTACCAAAATTTCTGCTAACCAGGCAAGTTCATGTTGGGAAGAACCAATCATAGACAAAATCGGCCTAAGTAGGATGTTTTCTTTATGTGTCTTAGGCAAGCCATACATTCTCGTTCGTTATGAGCCTGTGGGTCGAACCCTATCATAAACATCACGAGCCAGGATGTTTTGGTGTACTAAGTCTAAGAGACGCTGTCGCAACTTCTGCTCGTTCTTGGCCGTGTTGTCATGCAAGTCTACACCACCCATGTTCAGAAACTTGGTTTTATCATGAAGAATACTGCCCATCTTTTTGATGTAGTCACTTGTGTTTAAAATGACAACCCCAGATCCTTTATCAGGTTTTGTGATAAGGATCTGTTCATTAGAAAGTAAGGATTTTATAGCCTGAAAGTGTTCTTTATGCATATTGAAATCTCCTAGGCCGACTGGGATGCCACAGTAAGCCTGCGCTAAATCGCTTAGCTTGGTTTCTAGAGCACTGAGTTCGTTGGATGAAATTTCTTACCAGCATTTACAGGAAACCAACGTTTATTGGGCAATACATCCGTTGGAATTCCTTCAGCCCAAAGACAAGAAAGATTAGCCTTATTAAAACCTTAGTTCACAGGGCACTTATGATTTGCTCTAAAACTAACTTAGGCCCAGAGCTCGATAAAATAAAACAACTGCTTATCGACAACGGATATCCAGCAGATGTTCTACTTTCTTGCATTAACCAAACATTAGCCAGCTTTGCAGCTGAAAAACCAATTGGTCCAGAGAAGTTCCCGGTATACCTAAAATTGCCCTGGATTGGTAATGTTTCATCAAAGTATGAAAATCAAATCAGTAAAGCCATTGCATCTTGTTACTATGCTGTGAAGCCCCGTGTGGTTTACAGCACTAGAGTTATGCTACCATCTGCAAAAAAAGATTGCGTTCCTACCACTCAAAAAAGTTGTGTTGTTTATTAATTTTCGTGCCGATGTGAAGCTCTGTACGTAGGACGCACTACGCAGAGACTAGCAGACAGAATATAACAGCATGTCCCCGCGAGCATCAGGAAGAAAAGTAATACTTTTTCGTGCTGTGGTAAAGTTCTGTAGTATCAACAGACTATTTAAAAAATGATATTATATGATTTCGGATCTACTCCTATTGCCTGCAACCCTCTGAAGTGAGCTTCAACTGTATCATAAAATTTTCGAACATCAGCGATATCTGCATGCTTTCCAAGGGCATTTATTGACAACAAAGCATCAATATGTGAATCTAAAATAGTGTGTCTCTGTTCAAACCTTCCTTTCAACATATCCACTACAGTTCTGTAATTGCATCTGAAAGTTCGAATCCAGCCACAGCCTGATGCGCAGTCCCTTCTCTTTGTGCTTTCAAATATTCCAATTTTAGGGCATCGCGTAAATTTGGGTTAGAATCTACTGAAGCGTGAAACGAATCCCAAAATTCTTGAAATTTTTGGGGTTTTCCATTAAATTGCCGTAACTGTAATTTGGCAAATTTTTTAACGCTTGTTCCTCCCCCCCCCGACCTCCAGGGGCTTGATTTGGTACCCCATTTCCGCCTGGTGTGATTTCGATCTTGCACAACTTGTCTTCGATTTTGAGCAAGATTTCATAAAAAGATTCCCTAAGTTCTCCCAATTCATTTATCTCAGTAGCAATATTATCTTCATCATCTAATAATCCCAATATCTGATCATCCAAATCACTAATTTTGTCCAGTTTCTCTTCAAGAACTTTCTTGTTTTGCTTCAATTTCAATGAGTCAATCGACTGGGGGAGCTCCAAAAGTGCCCTCGTCCGCACTCGTGTTTTCGTTAAGTAGGCCTTATGACCACCACGAACTTTACGCAGCTTTGACAGCTCTACAGAAAATCCACTCTGCCAGCAGCATCACTTGATGTAGCTGACGCAGTATCCTTCGGCATTTTCTCAATATTTTCACGTAAAATCTGCTCGGTAGACCATATAAAGAATTTGTACTCGCACATCTACTGGTGACTCTGATTTCCTTGTAAGAAAATGCCACAAATGAATTACTTCAATTACTGATCAGGTTCTATATTCTCGGAGACTGTAATATTCCAAATAACTTCAAGCTATAATTAATACACATCAGGTTCGTGTTCACAATACTATATCTACTTGCGTTACGCATGGCCCCCAAAGGCGTTTCTCGTGGGACCCCAAATATGGTAAATGGATGTCCATATAAGATGCAATTTCTTATATTTACCATAAAAATACCTAGAGGTCTTTCATTTTCTTATTTGATTGTAGTGCAAAATAAATTATTTGACGAGCATGCCTTCACCGTTTCAATTTAATTACGATATCATATTTTTCTGATCTGTTTTTCATGTTCCTCAATCAGATACACTTTGAAGGGACATGTTGCAATCCCTGATGGCATCCACTGTGGGTCACATTATGGCAAGGGAAAAGTGGAAATTTACTCCTAGGTGCCATTATATGTCCCCAGCTACTTTAGTTGTTTTTTCGTTTATGGCTATTTCACCTCAACCCCCCGGCATTTAGTTTTGAAGTAAGTTCCCAACATTTGGAGTTAGTAGATGAGATACTCTGTCCTGCAACTAAAAGCTATCATTCAGAAAATCACAATGATCATACATTTTGTATTCTCTGAATTTGACAATGTTGCTTTGGTATAAATTTGTGCAAGAAACTATTCTATTTCAGTTACATTGTTGGTAATTATAGAACCGCCTTGTTTATTCCAACCCCTTGTTTATTAGTTTCTTGGAATTTTTACAAACCCCCTTTTATTAAGCATCCAGGAGTAGTGGTCCTTGATCAATAAAGCCAAATTTTGCCAGAGGTAGCTAATCAAGATCAAGAGCTATGCCTAGATAGAGATTTATTACTGAAGTAATCACAGCTACTAACAAACATTCTATTTTCATTGGCATTCTTGCACAACTGTTTAATAACTGTGCAAACTTATTTGTATATAAGTATACTTACTATAAAGAGTTTTGTGAATTGTACCATAATGAGAGCATTTGCAAGAACATTGCATCAAAATCAGAGTCAGTATTCTGTCCTGATCTTTTAGATATTTTCTTAGAACATTTCATCAAACAGGTGAGCTTGACTAGAAGTAAAACTGGTGTATGGCAGAGGAATCAATATCATTAACAATATGTAGACAGCAAGAGAAACCAACAAGTAGAATTGCTTCTGCCAAATTGAAAATCAGCATTTCCTATATATTGCTTTCATTTCAATTATATAACTACAAGAAAGTAATCACAAAATTCACAGCTGGTGTTCCAGTCTTCTTCTTTGATAAGTGATCTACTCAGGGTGCTGAATTGTCCATTTCCTACAAGTGCAGCAGCACAGCTCTGATGTTGTAGTAACTTATTGATATCAGTTTAACAAGCATAATCCCTTAACTCAGCAACAGTATCAAAAACTGGGGTTCCACAGAACGCATGTAAAGAATATCATTTGCAATTTAGCAAGTGTTGAATTAAGGCTATGATGGCATTACTAATTATCAAGGCTTTTATCCAAACTTTGAGCCATATTTTCCTGAGCCGTGGTCGCAGTAATTCTTAAGTTTTTACATGCCCAATGGCTGTCTACATCAATCCCCATACAACTACTTGTTTAATTATTGTAGCATTGTGGCCTAAAGTATTATTTGCAATAGTGAAGTCAGATACCAAAGGCTGGAGAGCTAGAAGAAATGGAAAGACATCCCAGATAAATAATAATCTTTGAAGTCATGAAGGAAGCCTGGTGTGTTGCGCCAGCTGCTACGAAGGGGTAGCACAGAAGGGTGGGGGTTAGGGTGGCTTAGTTTCAGAAAATGCTTTAGTGTCATCCGGTATGCCAGAAGCACATCATGGCAAGGGGGCAGCCTTTCCTGTGGGGCACTATGCCACACTGTTCATGACCATGCCCTTAATTGACTGCAATCGATAACAATAGTTTGCTGGATATGTGGGTTTGAGGCATAAAGACTTTTCTCATACTGTAATAAAAGGAGATAATACTGCAAGAAAATTATCTAAAGTCATGTAAACAATGTTGAATTTCAAAGCTCTTGAAGTCTTATAAACGCCGTAGGATAACTTTTGCCAAATTGAAGAGCTATGATACTTTGTTGGTAGGAATACACTTTATAATATTCCCTGATCTAACTTTTTCCAACAAAACCATCTGACAAAAAAGGCTTTTTGCCCCCTTTAGGGAAGGAGGTACCAGTGCCCCTACTTCCCCCTGTTCTGGCACTCCTGAGTGCCAGATCTTCTATGTCATAGGGAAATGCTTTTTATGAATATACTCTTTCTGGCTAATGAATTCTCATTGAAAAATTCATCTCGCATCAGATGTGAGAAATTCATCCAACTCTGAAAATTCCAAAAAATTCCTCCCATGTGTTGCAGTTTATCTTGAATTTTGTCCATAGGCCCTTAGCAGTAACTAATGACACTACCAGTTTGTGAGAGTCAACTTAAACGTTTGAATGCAGTTGCACTATTGTACAGTACACCATATTCCAAGAAGTTGAAATACTGCCTAAATAGGAAGATGATGCATGCACAGAACTAATATCATATGTTGAACTGGCCCAGCGATCTTGGCAGCAATATAGAAAAAACAGTTCTTGGCATTTAGAGAAAAAGACTACAACAAAAACTGTACTTGTATGTGAAACATTAACTTCGTCTAGAGGTCGGATACCGAACCGTGCTTAGGCTCTTCGTCATTCTAAACTATATGGCTCAGATTCGATCCATTTGCTCCGCGACGCAAACATGCAATGACTACAAAACTATGATCCATGTTGAAAATTAAGAATTACAGAGGCTCCTTTCCAAAATCTAACATCATGAAATGCCACAAAATCCGATAAATGAGCAAAAAGTAACTGAGGGTCGGTACACTGCTATGCATTGTAACGGCATTTGTTGTTCTTTTGCTCACCAGCTGGTCAGTGGCGAAGCTAGGATGAAAAAGTTAGTCCTGCCTTTTTGGAATGAAAGGAAAACACATAAGTGGGGATCTCAAAAATTTTCTTAACCCTGCTGTTTTGAAACAGTCTATGGAAAGTACGCATTTTCAGATACTTAAAGTTGACATACATCTCCTACAAGTACAATGTAAATTGCATGATTTCACTTTTACATTGAAGATAGATTTTAACACCATTTTTATTGACTTAACTCCCCTTCTAAATCACAGATTGGTGTTTTCAGAACTGCTGTAAAACATATACTACATAGAATTAAATCATATATTTCACTGTTAAAAAAGCATTTGGAGATAAAAATTGGATCTTATAAATATCAAATTGTAATTGCCAGGCAAACTAGTCCTCAATGGAAACTCCAATTGAGTTAAGCTATCAGCTGATGCCTTATATTCCAACAAGTGTTGGCAAAAAGTACCTTCAGTATGCTAAAATATGATTTAACTCTTCCTTGCCAGTCTAAAGCCTTGAGGTTCATAACATCTTTGCAGGCTTTTATTGTAAGGCAGAACAGTGAGACTCAGTCGCTTCTCTTAAAACCAATATTCAGAAGCAAAATATGATTATCATAAACAATGAGGATAATTCTATTCTGCAAATGTATTTCATAAACCAACAACCAAGGAAAAGTGGATCTATCAGAACTAACATCAAAAGGTTTCAGAAACCTCTCAACTATTTCTCCTTCCCTATCCAAATGAATGATTACACTGAGCTGCTCCTTAGTAGAAGCATCGGTTGTTTCATCTACCTGAATGCTCAAGAATCTACAATTTTCAATGTCCTTGTCAATCTGATCTTGGATGACAGAATCTATGCATTCAATGAGATCATTTTGAATCTCTGAATAAACGCCAGTGAAAACACCAGAATGTATCATTTCACCTTCTGTCAACTCCCTATGGATACGACGTTCAAAGACAGATCATATTTTGCAAAGCATTCAAGTAGCTCCCAATAATTTCCCTTATTAAGGCCATCTCTAGATTTATCGTGACACCTAAAGGCTAATTCTTGTTTGCTTAAGAATAATATAGCTTCAGAAATGGTTTTAAGCGTCTCCTGCTCTGCCTTACCTGCTCATTATGGCGCTGCACCTCTTCTCTTCTCGCTCTTGAGAATAGAATAACGACCCTTTCTGTCGCATCAAAGGTCTTCCATTTCTTATAGGCCTCCAAATGGCAGTTCGATCGCCCAAGCTTTCTGCAATCGGAAAGAAAACAACGCATATCGGCATATCCTTGTCTTGTCCACGTTTGCGACTTTCCTGGAGCAAATAAAAGGCACGGCCAGCAAAACAATCTTTGTAAATTAGTTGAGCCACAAAGCCATTCTTTCTTCGCATACCATCCATCCTGAAACTGGCGATTGGCAGTTCTAGGCCCTAGTTTTGGCTGGGGTTTCTTATGCTGCAATATCTCCTTCTGCTCACCAACAGTTCTTGCACTCAATGATTTCTCTATAAGTTCACAAATAATGTCTTCAGCTCCTCGGCTAATTTCTACAGCCATTTCGAAAACTTAGAACTACTGTCCACAGCTACAACGTAATTTCAAACCGAGATTTTGACGGTTACAAGTGTCCTACATTTCAAAGTAGGTAGGAGCTGCCATCACAAAAGCTTCTAAGGCAATGACGTGTTAAGCCCTTCAGCCAATCAAAATTTTCAATTCCAGCGCAGCTCCATGACATCGCAGCAGCAATACCGTCCTAGCTCCTACCAGCAAAATATGGTAGGAGAACAGTTGTTTTTTTCCATTGTGAGGTAGTACAGGCACAAAGACGTGCTGAAACACTCTTTTGTTTGAGCTTCTACCAGCTCCTGCCATCTCAGATGGTAGGAGTTGGGTTCAAAGCAAAGATATTCTTTGGTAACCAATTAAAAATGATTTCATAAATGGTAAAACAAAAGCTGTGTTGAATGAGTTCGCTATGAAATAACGAGCTAACGGGTTGGGAAATGTTACCTTCGCTTGTAAATTAAATTGTAGCCACTTGTTAATAAATTTGATTTTATTGAAATATTTTAGTCCTACTGGGTAGGACAAGCAGGACCTCTAACTTCGCCACTGCAGCTGGTCACATGAGCTTCTTAATGACCTAACGATGGCCGTCCTTATGCACTCTTTTTTTATAAGAACCAGTAAAATTGAGGTTCATGCTGGCTGTTATTGATGTTTCCTAAATTTTGAGGCTGGTCTGTTCTTAAATTAGTAGTGTGTAGGCTATTTAGAGATGCATAGCAAGACAATAACGAGATAACACTGGATGTTTTGATTGATTGAGAGCTAAATGGTACAACCAAGAAGGTCTTTCTCGCACATTTATAATTTTTACTCAAAAAAGGTTTATAAACAACTATAAATACAATGTTAGCACAGTATCTAGCTTCGCTAGGAGCAACTAATTTGCAAAGGGCTATGACAGAAATGTTAAGTCTCTCAATTCTCCACTGGTTAACAAGAATAGAACGTTTCATGCCCATTTGCTAATGGAAAGCTCCTGCTTCGATTTCCAGAAATAAATTTTATGACAAGTCTTCAGGCTCAGCCTTTTTCTTAATTTTCCATCACATTTCAGGTTCATGCTCTTATAAAAAAAGAGTGTAGTAAGCAAAATGGTCCATGGTCCATCAATCGCTAGCTCGCTGACAATGGAGTCTGGGTTCTCATTCCTTTAACGATTTGGGTTCTTTTATGATGGTGATTCATCAAAAGCTTCAAGCCTAGGCCATAGGCCTAAAGTAGAAGTGATGCACGGAAGCTATACTCTTGATGTTTTATCTGTTGATGCAGATCAAAGACTGAATAATTTGAATTAAACACTCTCTACACATGACATCAACTGCACGCTACAATACATTACACGTCAAGATCACAATACACGTTGACAGGACAACACATTGGCCGGAAAGGGTGTTTACTAGACAAAACAGGCTCGACAGGTACGCAAGACTGAAATACGCAACATGATAAATAAAGTGATACGAAATACAGCACATAACTAAAACATCGAACTCAATACGTTACACTCCAAGAAAAGTTTCTGAGGTACCACCCTCTAACGCGTCGGGGAATGCCTTCTTTTGGTACAGAATGTATTTTCACTTCTATTGGACATAAGAGCGGTCATCTTTTAGCTATATTTTATAAAAGATGCTACTTAAAACGTTAACTAAAACTTCATGATTTAAATGTAGAAAAACACAAACTATAAGTTTGATACTGCTACAAAACTGTACAAAACTTCAACCCGAGATTTATGAAGGAAATATTTGTACAAAAGGACATAACCCACAATCTTGGCAACAATTTGCCAATGCGTATCCCCAAAGCACGAACTTCTATTTACGGAATTGAAAGCTTGTCCTTTTTAGAATGAAAGCTGTGAAATAACCTACCCGATGATTTTAAACACATTAGAACTCTTGCATCATTTAAAAGGCAAATTAAAGGATGGAATGATAGCTACAACTGTAGGCTATGCAGAAAATTCGTTAGTCAGGTCGGTTTCCTTAATTAACTCTATTAATCTTCATTTCATTCTACATTTGTATACTATCTTTATTTCTCTTCTGTTCTATTGTATTATATTACAGATGGATTGCTGTAAGTAGTAGGCCTTAATTAACTGACATACTAGCTACGTATTTATTTACCTACACCTACTGTAAATAATTGAATTGTTATTATTATTTATTATTACATAAACTACAAAGCATGTCGACGTGACAAAATTTCAGGAAAATATTTTGACGACAATTTCTTCGAGGAAAAATTGCAATTGAGATTCTGTCACAACGATATTTTCTGCTTTTAAGAATTTTGAGAATTTGCATAAAAAACTATATTACGATGTTAGAGATCAAACTACTGCATCCTGTCAATGTATCCTGTCATCAAAGTACTGCATCACTGCATCTAGTAAATGCAAATGCATCCTGTTAATATTTCATATCATTTCATAATTCATATTCGTTATTTAACGTTGGTTTTTTCTAGCATTTTTATATTAATGAAGACCCAATTACATATTTACATACAAAAAACATCAATTAAAACAAAATGCAATAGAAAAACAGAAGGGAAAGAAAGACTAGTGCCGTCTCGATCCTTGGCAAAAAATGTCGCCTATCGCGACCGCTCTATGTCCACCTCCTTCAAAACCTCTTCATTTGTTTTCTTTGGCGTCCATGGAATTCAAAGCATCCTTCTGAAAAACCACATTTCTACGGCTTCCAATCTCTTTTGAATCTGCTTGTTTATAGTCCATGCCTCGCATCCATACATTAATATCGGTTCGATATAGCACTGCAGGGTTCTCTTCCGTGGGTCTATAGACTGTTGGGCATTAGACAGTATGGACTTCATTTTTTGGAAGCACATCTTCGCTTGGCCCATCTTTGACGATATTTCTTTGTCCTTTCGACCATCACCGGATATTAAACTTCCGAGGTATTTGAAGGATTCACACTGTTTGAGCAGCGTCCCATCAATGAATATTTTGCATTTTGGTGTATCTGCTTTTCGACTTACGACCATTACTTCCGTCTTTTTGCAGTTTAGTTCCAAACCGTTCTTGTGGCTTTCTTTGACAACTATGTCTAGAAGAATTTGGAGGTCTTTTTCATTTTCTGCTATAAGCACAGTATCGTCTGCATACCTGAGATTGTTTATCATCTTTCCTCCAAATTTGATGCCTGGGAAATCTTCCTAAAGTCTCAGGATACTTTCGCTTTACAGGGAAAACAAGTCGGGTGACAGAACGCATCCTTGTCTTACGCCGCATGGAATCTTTTTGAAAGAGCTGAAATCATTGCTTACTTTCATACAGGCTCCTTGTTCCCAATACATGTTTTGTATTATTCTTAGATCCTTCCCATCTACTTTGAATTGCGTGAGCTGTCTTACGAGTTCGTCGTGCCTAAGTCAATCAAAGGAATTGGTATAGTCTATGAAACACAGGCAGACTTCTTTATTTACCTCTAGGGAACTTTCTATCAATGTTTGCAGTTTCAAAATAGAATTTGATGTTCCTTTTCCCTCCACAAATCCACACTGCTCTTCTGCAATTTCTGGTTTAATTTTATTCCTTACTCTGATCATTATAATGCGTAATAGTATTTTAGTGACATGGCTCATAAGACTTGTCGTGCAGTGAAGCTCGCAATCTGGGGCGCCTGCTTTTTTTGGGAGTGCAATAAATACATATTTCACCATATCAGATGGGATAAATTTTGTCCAGTGTCATAAATTTTGTGTCATAAATTTTGTTCAAAAGTTCCGTCAATTCAACCAAACCGAAATCTCCCAAGGCTTCGATAAGTTCCACTGATATGCCATCTGGGCCTGTGGCTTTTCGATTCTTCATCTTCTTGGTGGCAGCTCTCACCTCATCCTTCAAAATTGGAGGGCTAGCAAAGTTTCCTTTCATAACATCCGGATCTTTTCTTTCGTCAAAGAAAAGTTCCTGGAAATATTCGCCCATCTTTTCAGGATTTTGTCTCTTTCCATTATAATGTTTCCATGTTTATCTTTCAAATATCCGCTTGATGAAACTATCTTTCTGCCCAGCAATTCTTCACTGTTTTGGTACATCCTTGATGGGTCGTATCTGCGAAAAATGTCTATTTCTGTACACTTGTCGACTAACTAGGATTCTTTAGCTTCATTGCATTTCTTCTTTATTGTTTCAGGGCTTTCTCATATTTCTCCATCTCTCCTTTTGCCTTTCTCCTTTCGTCCATCAAATCTAACATTTCTTACGTCATCCACTTTTGTTCGATTTTCTTCTCTACTTTGGGGATTATTTCTGTGGCTGACACTTTTAAAGCCTCCCATTGATCCTCTACTTCTTCCATCCCCTCTAGTGCCTGAAAATGATTCTTAACAGCGACCTGATATTTCTCTCGAATCACTGAGTTTGCTTTTAGGGTAGCTAAGTCCAATTTAATATTTGAACTCTCTGCTTGTTCCTCTTTAATTTTAGTCTAAAAATTGCTGCAACAGGTATATGATTGCTGTAGCAGTCGGCGCTTGGAAGTGTTTTTGCTCTGAGAAGGGCATTTCTGAAGGAGTTAGAGACTAAAATGTAGTCTATTTGACTCTTGCTACCATTTCCGGGCTGCTGCCATGTCAATTTTCTTCTATTAGGTTGCTTGAACCAATTATATACATGGAAGAGTCCAGATGGAGATACCAGAAATCCGATAGATTATTTATTAATAAATAAAAGATTCAGAAACTGTGTGAAACAAGCAAAAACTTATCCGGGATCAGACATAAATTCAGATCATAATCCAGTAATACTAACGATGAAGATTCAACTAAAGAAACTAAACAAGACAAATAGAAAAAAACAATTTGATTTCAGTTTACTTAAGAATAATTCATATGCAGCTAGATACAACATTGAAATAAGAAATAGATTTGATACTCTTCACATAGAAGAACTGGAACAGCAGTTTGACAAAGAAGAAAATATTGAAAACATTTAGCGTAAAGTGAAAGAGAGTATTATAACAACAACAAGAGGACTTCTCCCTTTAAGAACAAAAAAGAAGAAACAAACATGGATGACTGATAATATTCTAAGTAAGATGTACGAACGAACAGCTCATAAAAATGTTGATAGAGACAAATATAACCAGTTAAACAAAGAAATAATTAATGACTGCAGAAAAGTAAAAGAAATTTGGTTCAATAAGCAATGTGAAGAAATAGAAGAACTAGAGAAACACCATAATTCGAAAGAAATGCATGTCAAAGTTAAAGAACTATGGCGAAATAAAAAGTATAACGACAGCAATGGATGCATAATGGATAAAGCGGGAAATCTCCTCTTTGAGGAGGAAGATATCGCTAATAGATGGAAAGAGTATATTACGGAATTAATTATATGGTGATAATAGAGCTGAAATGCCTAAATTTGCAATGCCGACTGGATACAACATATTGCAAGAAGAAGTACAGAAGGCCATAAATTCAATGAAAAATGGTAAAGCAACCGGGATGGATGAAATATCAACTGAAATGTTAAAAGCTCTAGATGACTGCAATGTAAAAGCAATAACAAAGCTTTGTAATATAATACATAACACAGGGTATATACCAAATGAACTAGAGAAATCAATTTTCATTACAATTCCCAAAAAAGCAAAAGCACAGGACAGTAGAGTTTAGAACTATCAGCCTTATGAGCCATGTCACCAAAACCCTACTGAAGATCATACAAAGGAATAGGTACCAGAGCAGGAATATTTAATTTACGAACAATTCTAGAAAGAGCAATAGAGGTACAGCAGGACGTGTATATATGTTTTATTGACTATACGAAAGCCTTCGATCGAGTTAACCGTACCAAGCTAATAGAATGTTTGAAAGAAATAGGAGTGGTTGACAAAGATCTACAAATTATTATCAAAATGTACTGGGAACAGACTGCAGTGGTAAAAACTAAGACTGGAGTTTCATCAGGATTTAAAATAAAGAAAGGTGTAAGACAAGGTTGTGTACTCTCACCAAACCTCTACAATTTGTATACGGAAAAGATATTTAGAGAAATTGAAGGCATGCAAGGTGTAATTATTGGAGGAGTAAACATACATCATTTAAGATATGCAGATGAAACTGGGCTTTTAGCAATTGATTCTGGAAAATTACAAGACCTGATACAGTAAATGAAAAACGAAAAGAATATGGGATGTGCATTAATATAAAGAAAACTAAAGTGATGGTTGTAACTGAGAAAGAAGTCACACCAAGTGCTAAAAAACAATAGAAGGGAGAGCAATAGAGCAAGTTAAGAAATTTATATACCTTGGACATTTAATAACAGACAATGGGAAATGTGATGGTGAAGTAAAAAGACGAATAGAAATAGCAAGGGGAGCTCATTTCGCAGGCCAGAAACGGCAGAACAGTGTATTTTTGCAGGGCAAATTACTGGACCCAGGTCTACCGACTGAGCGTATTTTCACCATTTGATCAACTACTGTTACTGAAAAAAGATCACAGAAAATACTGTGGCCAACTCACTGGTTATAGATCTCATTTTAACAGTGCAAAGCCTTTGGCACATCCCCAGAATTGTATTAAGTTACTTATCTGTATGCATGTCTCGGTTTATGGCTTACTGCCTTTAGCAAAAAGGGGCGTACACACTAGGAGCGAAATAGTCAAGCGAACAGATACCCGAGAAAAAAAATAACATGGACGCCCCAGTTCGCTGTAGCTCTGACGTCATGTGTCTATTGTTCCCTTCGCTTTGTCCGTCACAGTGTGTTTTGGGAAACATAAATGCGCATCTACAAAGTAACTTTTCTATGCGTATAATTGTAGCATTTCATTCACACGTATTTTTAATTGTATGACCTACATTTACTGCTGTTTACAATATTTCACATTTACGCAGACTGATTGGTAGATTAATTTCTACGCAGATATATCTTTCCTGTTTACTTATTTCTTAATGATTCGTATCTTCACGAGACATTGCGTAATAATATTTATTTAGCTATATTAATGGGAGTTCGAGTAGAGAAATTAGAGACAGAGATAGAGCGAACAGAAGTGCAATAGTAAAGTGTCAGAATGGAGTAAAGCATATCAGCCTAAATCAGAGTGTTTTCCTTGTGGAGTCTTCTCGGCCTTCGTAATTGAATCAGCGTTAGAGTATAGATTGGGATTTATACATTGTGCGCTCAGCCTAAAGGCTGATTTACATGATGCGATTTACAACACGATTTGTCGCCAGGGCATGAATCGGCTATAAAATCGTGCGTTTAAATTTGCAGAAGATTTGATAATCTGTGTGTCATTGCTCACGTCACAACTTCGTTCCGATTGAACAGCAATCTGTTGCACTACAATAGATTTCTCACAATCGTGACCGCGCACATTGTATGGAAAATGGCGGGAATGAAGAAGATATCATTTAACGCAAAAGAAACAACTTTGCTAATTGCAGAGTAGCATAAGTATCCATGTCTTTACCACAACGCAGATAACGAATACCATTATAAGATTAAGCGAGAGTTAGCAAAACAGCTGATAGCAAAGGCACTGATGGACACCATTGAACTAGATATTGACGCCACAACCGGCGAGGGTGCTAACTTCCCACAGGTAATGTATTCGGTAGGAAACTCACACATTTGTCTGTCCTTGTTCTGCAAGACTTCACGCATGGTAATATTAGATAATTACAGAGTAGGAAACTAGAATGTGATAACACCCTCATACAGAGTAATAGAGGGAATTGACAATTATTTTTGTACATGATTTACAAGTAGATGGCTTTGCTATTGCCCTGATTAAATTTTGCAAACAAAAGTGAAAGTAAGGGCCTATTTTCGCAAGCTTTTTTTGCTTTCCTGCCAATTATTTTCGTTTTTCAAGCTTCACTCCTCTTATCACATTCAATAAGTGTTTTAGTCTGTTTGAATATTGGTTGGGCTAGCTTTAAAGGGGACCTGCAAAGGTACAACAAGATTTAGTAACCCGGTTAAGGTTTGCGTGGAAATCCTGAAAATCAACTCAAAAAGTTTTGCGAATGCATTTTCTTGCTAGGAGCGCTCAAAAGTGCGAATTTTATTATCCGGCAGCCAATTTGGTGAGAGGACGGGACGGGACCGCCCGCGCCAATGTCTGCAAGGCACTATTATGTCAGAGATGAACATCGAAGTTCGATTACATTGGGGAGACCACGTCATGTTGAATGCTAATTCAACAAGCAACAGGAGATGCTGAAATTTATCTACTTTCTCAGTTTAGAATGATTGATTTAGGAAATTGTACATATTTGAACTTGATTGATTGTCAAAAGTCAACACGCTGTCAATACTAAGAAGTTTTCTATTAGAGCTCACCTCATTAAAAAGGTTTTATTCCAGGAGGTAGGTCTTCCCTGATATTTGTGTGTCCCATTCATTTTACGCTTCATAACCCTTTCTTTAGAATTGTAGCTTAAGAACTTAACAAAATCTAGGTCTACTGTCTTCACGGTGCCCCACACGATGAACAATGTCGATTTCGGAATTTTTCATATCCAGATAGAGTTCTTCTTTGAAGTCTCCAGTGGTACCTGTTCGATGTCCTCTCCCATCTCTTCCTTGACTCCTCTAATCCGAATTGACTTCTTGCTTGAACACTGCTCATGAGGATCCATTAAAAACTGTAAATCCCTACCATGATCGTGATTAAAACCAATCTCTTCAGATATCAACTTTACCTTAGATTCCAAGTCTGACTGCTTCGTTTTCAGATCCACCATTTCCACCTTGAACTTCATAATTTCTTCCTCAATAATGGATAACCAAGCCAACATTCAAGTTTGACTTTCAAGGATGCTATATTGGCCACTGTCAATTTTCTGTTCAAGACGAATAAGAACTTAGCTTCATCTTGTTTTGCAGACTTGTTATTTTTTTGCTGATTTTTGGGCTGGGGTTTAATTCCATATCTCCGCATAGCAGTAATTCAAAGAAAGGGTCCATACCTTCATGTCCAACAGAATAGATTGCTCTTCGACGAGATCGTTTTCGTGCTAAGTTCGAAAACTTGTCCTTTCTCCATGCCTTTCAAAGAACTTTCCTTTCATAATTGCCATTGTGGATAATATATTTGTTGATAACTGCTCACTCTGAACTTTTATCAGGTTAAAGGGGAAGTTTACTCCAAAACAAAAATGTGATATGCTGTAGAGAATGCTGTAAAATCCCATGATCTGAAATGCTATAGCTCTCATTTGAGTACTTTTGCTGATACTTCCAGTGTTTCTCATCAAAATCAACCTCATGCTAGGCTGCCATTTTCAACTTTTCGCAAGACACAAGTTGTTGTTGCATTGACGTCATCACGCTAAAGAAGACACTGAATTGCTACCTTTGACTGTGTAAGTTGGGAATTTAATACCCACTTCAGCCATTTAAAAGCGGGTCAGTGGTATTGCAAAGGCATAAATACATCAAAACAGAATTACAAATATGTTTTTGATTTTTCTGAAAGTCGCTTCTGTTTAAAATGGCTGGATATATCAAGAGCGCATCAAAGGAATGTGATCTTGAAGTTAGTGAATCGGACGATAAAGCAATACCTGAGAGTGTCCCTTTAAAGCTGTTTTATATGGAAATTAGGATGACACTTGAGTATTGGAAGTTGATTCAAGGATTGATTAAAGGAGTTCCAGTAACAGCGAAGCTTAGGGAAAACGAATTGCCAACAGTTACTAGTGTGCATGTGGCTGTCAAGATACAAATGAGAAATCTGAGCAATTATTTACAGGTAATAGCTCCTATTACTAAGCATTTTCAGCATGACATTTTGAACTTTCTCCAAACATGGACCCAAAAAGGGATTACTTCAATAAAACATTTTGTACAAAAGTATATACACACCTTAATATAGGAAAATGGTATATAAGAAAGTAGTACTTGACCGTTCAGGAAGTTAATAAAAGCAAACGCTTGATATCCGAGACTCACGGAAGTCTGTAGGCTCGTGTGTATTTTAAGCTCAATTATCTGCGTATAAAGTGCTATATTTGTTATCTTGGCTGTTCATCAGCAGTAGCTTTTGCAATTGACCACGACTGGACATTGCTTTAATTGTATATGAAACTGTTTTATTTTCCGGCAATGCTTATGTGCATAACATCGGAACTCAAAAATTCTCGCTAGAAAAGTCTCTAGACAGTGTTTATAGTGGGTGGAAAATTTTTCGTATATTATTGCGATACATGCAAAAAAACAATTATTCATAGAAATTAATGACCTTCCCTATTAGAATATCGATTACCGCAAAAAGTAGAGGTTGCATAATATAGCAGCCAGACTTTCTTGAATCTCTGAAAGTCACCGTTTTAAACAAGTGGTTCATAGAATAATGAAAATTATATTTGAAGTTCTGTTTTGATGCCATTCATGCCTTTGCAGGTCTTCTGGCCTGCTTTTAGGTCACAGAAATGGTTCTTAAATTGCAAATTTACGTAGTCAAAGGTAGTGATTCAGTGTCTTTTTGAACATGATAAAAACACTTCAGGTAATGGGGTTTTACAACATTCTCTAAAACAAATCAAATATTAGTTTTGGGGTGAACTGCCCTTTTAATTTCCGAAAACTCCAATGCAAAAAAAAAACAAACCAAGAGCACACCGGAAATACGTGCTCCCATCTCCATTGCAATATAGTCAATATTATTTAGCTTTTGTTTTATTTTCGGGCTTCCATTTAAAATTGAGATTTCTTGTGTAATGATAGGGTAAACATTAGGATTTTGCTTATTGTTGGTAGACACATGAGCTAGAAAATCTCTTTTTTGATCTTTTTCTATTATTGCTCAAAGCTGCTCTTGTGGGATTTTTCTTGCTTGTTTAAACCGGTTCTCAATCATTTTTATAGGGTATCAAAGGCATTCTAGGTTTTCTCCAAGTCAGTTAATCTTGTGTTGAGAGATGTATTTTCATCGGGGATGGTAGATAATCTTCTTGCAAGGATATAAGGGATATTTCTTAACATGTGATTTGCGTTAGCAGATTTGAATGGGACATAATTCTGAGTGTCTATTCGTTTAAGGTAGATGTCTGTGATAATTTTAGCGCCCGGTATTATTATTTGCATCTCTAAAAAGTTCATTCTTTTATAGTTTGTGTCAACAGTAAACTTGCCATTTTCATGTAAGTTGCTAAGAATGCTGTAAACTTCTGCTATAGGGCCTACTCTTGTATCCCTGTAGATGAAACAATCATCTAAGCACATCATCCTTTTGTGTTTGAATTTCGTACGTACTTCTATACTGAAGTTTCCTTGAAATTTGCTGTAAAGTTTAACTACTAGAAAGGTCATAACTGTGGTACAAACAGGGGTGCATTTTGTCCCCATTGCTGTGCCCCTAACTGTATGTATGTTTTCGGCCAAAACTTAATGTGCTATACTCTAGCAACACTTTTAGAGATTCCAAAATAAATTCGTTTGGTATATTTCTTGCTCTGCTCTCTGGGAATCGTTCTACCCAGAATTTGATTGAGTCTTGTCCTAAGTTATTGTCGATGTTTGTGTGCAAATTTGAAAAGGTAAAAGTTGTAAGCATTTTGCGTTTATTAGTGATCGGAGGAGTGCTACACATGACACTGAGTTGCCAACAAAACTCAATGCAATAGTAATCATTCTAGTAAACTGCAATATTTCAAATTGAAAAAAGTATAGATCTGAACACAAAGAAAGCAAAGAATAACATTGTCTGTAATCCATTCTTCCTTCTACATAAAATCTACTTCGGTACCAAGGTCCTACGAAAGATAATGTGAAAAATGGCTAACTCTATGTTATCAAGAAAGTTAAGCACACGTTTGATGAAGGATGCTCAAAAGCTAACAGAGTCCAACATTGCTCCAAGGCACTGAACTATGTTTGAAGTCATAATAAAATCCACCTTCTCTTCTAAATGCCGTTTTGGGTCCTAAAAAGGAAACAACATTGCTCTATCATTCTAAGTTAGCATTATCTCAAGCTTGAAGCCAGCAATTAGCCTCTAGAACTGTAATGGAAGAATAATTATGTTATGGAAGCAAATAAGGGTAGCACCAAAACTTCCTGATAAAGTTTCATTGGAGAATAATAAATACGCCCATTCTCATGAAATGTCAACCTGGAGCATAAAAACAACTTTATAGCGAAGATCATAAACTAGGTGAAATCAGCATAGTATTGATGAAAACTACAATGTGTTGAAAGTTAAAACCAAAGGTAGCAAATGCTTTTTTGAAATCTTCAATGTTGTATTTGAGATTAAATAACAAATTACAACTGCTATGCATTTTGCCATGTACTTCATGAGACATTTTGCCATGCTTTTCCAGAAATCAAGAAATGAGCTATAAAGAATCAAGAAATGAGCTATATATCTCGTTACTATAAAGAATTTGATGCACCGGAAAATGTTTAAGTGACTCACAACTACTTAAAGCTCTTGGGACAGGATCAGTTGCTATGTCGTTTTCATTACCTGGAGTAGAGGTGTTTACCACTGCCTTAACTAACGTGCTGTACATTCCTGATATAGCCATCAACTTTTTTTCAGTGACTGCAGTAATAAGGAAGGGAAATTAAGTGCTATCTCATGAAGATAAAGTCAGAATATTTTCAAAAGCTCGAATGCTGAGGGCAATGGAAGAAAGAAAAGACAAACTTTACTCTCTATGCTGCAAAGACCTAGCAAAGATGAATAGCTATGAAGGTAACATGGCATCTTTTGGCAAAGAGGAAAGCTTGGAACTCTGGCATAGATGACTTGGTCATGCAGGAAATACCAAATACAAAGTTCCACTTAAAGCAAAGCAATTCAAGATCCAAAAATTGGAGAAATGGAATTACAGATTGAAGGAGGCCTTTGTGAGCCTTGTGAATTGGCAAAAGCAAAACGATTCTCTTTTCTCACCCAGTCACAACCCTGGACAACAAAAAGGCTAAAGCTTTTTCATAGTAACATTTGTGGACCTATTACACCAAGGAATTTAGATGGTGATAGTTCTTTCATTACTTTCACAGACGACTTTTCTCGCGTTTCAAGAGTGTATGTCCTACAGGAGAAAAGTCAGGAATTAGGTGCACTTAAGGATTTTGTGGCATCTGCTTGAAATGAAACTGAGGAAAAGATGAAGGTTTCAAGGACAGACAATGGAGGAGAGAATGTAAGCAAAGCGATGCCAGATTTCTTGCAATCAAGAGAAATATAGCATTAGAGAACTGTACCTCACTCTCCTCAGCAAAACAGTGTTTCAGAGAGACTGAATTGAACATTACTTGAGATGGCAAGAGCAATGATGGCAGATTCAGAGCTTCCAAAACATCCATTGGGGAAGCAATTTCTATTGCATGCTATATTAAAAATAGGCTTCCAACAAGTGCCTTTGAAGATAACAAAACACTGTATGAATGACCATTCGAGGATATTTGGCTGTACAACATATGTTCATATCAATGAGCAAGACAGACAGAAGTTGGAGATGAAATCGGAAAAAAATGATCTTTGTTGGTTATCAGTTTGGCACAAAAGAATATCAAGTGTATGAATCGAAAAATAAACACGGATAGAAGCAATGGATTCAGAGCATTCTGTTAAATGGACAGAAGCTGCAAAAGTAGAATACGACTCGCTCCTAGAAATGCAAATGTGGGACAATAGGAAGCAAATGGGTATTCCATGTTAAGCATAAAAGATATGGAACTGTTGATCATTTCAAAGCATGGTTCATTGCAAAAGGATACGCACAAGCGTATGGGATTGACTAAAAAGATAACTTTTCACCAGTAGTCAAGTTCACATCAATTAGAACGATTCTTGCATTTGCTCTCCAAGAAGGGCTTACTTTTCATCAGATGAATGTTGTAACTACCTTTCTAAACAGAAACCTCGAGGAGGAAATCTACATTGAGCAGCTACAAGGTTTTCTTGTTCCTGGAATTGAAACCAAAGTATTGAAGCTAAGAAGGTCACTTTATGGGTTGAAAAATCATTAAGGTGTTAGAATATAGTCTTCCCTGACTATTTGAACGGAATTAGACTTGCTCAGTCTGAAGTAGTCCTATGCACTTATATCAGAAAGGAGATATTCGTGATTCTAGCTGTCTATGTTGATGATTTGATCATCATGACAAAATCAGAAAGTCAGATGAAAACTGTAAAGGAAGACCTGAACACAGGGTTCAAAATGAAGGGTATGGGAGAGTTACACTACTGCTTGGGAATATCTATTATCAAAGACACCAGAAGAGGATGTTTCCATCTACACCAGAAGTAATACATCAAGAACATGTTACAAAGTTTGGAATGCAAGACGCAAAAGAGGTTTCTACACCTTTTGATCATGGTCAGCGGATGATCAAGGATGACGTTGTTAGCAAAAGTGTTGATAAAGCAGAATACCTGTCACTAGTGGGATTTTGGTATATGCTAGAGTAGCAAAAACACCAGATATTTCATATGTTGTTGGAGTAGTAGTAAGGTAATGTGGAAATCCAAACCCAAGTCATCTAACTACTGGTAAACGTATATTATGTTAAACGTATCTCAAGGGAACAACTTCCCATGGACTTTCAACAGCAGACGAGAAGCAACAGACTGGGAGAGTACTGCTAATCAAACTATGGCTGTTGGATATTGTGACGCAGATTAGACATCTCATAGTGATGATAGGAAATCTGTTTCTGGCAATGTGTTCATTTATGGAGGAGCAGCTATTAGTTGGTCGAGCAAAGAGCAGCACATAGTTCCTCTTTCCATCTCTGAAGCAGAGCACGTTTCACTGTGCTCAACAACACAAGAAGCAGTGCGGCTCAGATGACCACTCAAAGATTGTGGAGTTGACATTTCAAGACCGATGTAGTTGAATGAGGACAATTTAGGTTTTCAAACTTGGCAAAGAACTATTCTTTTCATGCAAGAGCCAAGCCTATTGATATTCAATTTCACTATATCAGATCTATGCTTGAAAACAAGGAAATGGAAGTTAATTATTGTTCTACTCAAGAAATATTAGCAGACATGTGGACCAAGGGACTTGAACGAACATCATTTCAAAAGTTCAGACAGTCAATGGGAATTAAGATTCCTCATCAGAGTGTTTAAAAGAAAATTAGCGAGAGTGATAAAGGACGTTTTTGTTAAAGACGGAAGCACGCGCAATGAAGATTGCCAATAAACACCGTTATGATCATTAGGGACAAAGCCTTAAATGTTCTGTTTTGCTATGTATGTATGTATGTATGTATGTATGTATGTATGTATATATAAATATATATATATATATATATATATATATATATATATATATATATATATATATATATATATATATATATATATATATATATATATATATATATATATATGTTATAGGTTTTTCGGCTTCTCTTCTTTTTCCGATAAGATTGGTTTTATTCGCACCTTAATAGCGTATGTTTTATGCAAACACTAATGAAAAAGCTGATGAACAAACAACTGAATTTGCAATCAGGCCTTTAAGAAACAAGCTAGTGGAATGAAGAATGATGACAGCATATCATATTGTAAAACTATAAGTTATGGATCTACCTGTTTTCCAACATTTTTGATGGCAAACTGTTCAGGCGTCATATTTTCCTCATCAAGAAGGGCCTTGGAAAATAAATTATCAAATACATAAGATAATTATAAACATTGCATGCAAATGTAGATCAACAAAGTCAGATGAAAATATGAAGATCCTGGCTAAAAGTTCTTGAAATTTGGCGAACTGAAAACTGGAAGATTCCAAGCTACATTTTGTTGCTTTTCCGTAAACACATTTACAGTGTTCTTCACCTGTACTAAAATACATTATATCACTATTAATTTGGATGATGTGCTTCACAATTACAGCTGCAGGACCAGTCACTTTCCTGTTCAATACCAGTAGCTCTACAACTGCTATCATAGATTGAACCTTGAAACACTAAATATTAAATTGATGCTTAAGATATTCTAATGTTATTTGCCCAGAAAGAGATTTCCCAGGCACATAATGAAGATCTATCTTTGTCCAACTACTTGGCAAAATACCTAATTGTCTTTGGTCATGAAAACATTCTTAAAGCAAATTTCCCCAAAGCAGGGCATGACAAGCGAAAACTATAGAGTCCTGAATACATTAATGCTCATTTGGAGCAGATGACCAATGTCGATTTCTTCATCATAGAGAAAGCAATCGAGCTGAAAAAAATGCTGCTGAAATTTTTGGTACAACAATTTGCACTCGCTTTTCCACATATGATCGGGAAATGTTTGGAGCAACTGTCTGGTTGACCCAACATTTTGGGACAACAGCGGCAAAATGTGTGGCACAGCAGATACAAACAAGTTGTGTTGAATCTGATGTCCCCTCGACAGTAGCAGGCTTTGAAAAATCTAAAATCTTTGACGAGTGGCTTTCTGTGAAAATTCAGCAATAATCCCTGTATGTCGAGATGGAGTGCTTGCAACTTTGGGAAAAATACTCAGTTTCGATGCCAAGAATATCCTAATTCGTCATTACTGGCAGAATTAGCCCTGTGCATGTCAGGATCTAATTCTCAGTGGTCTTTGAGCATCCTGAATCTGGTACTTTCTGACAGTTGACTGGGAATGTCAAATGACATGATGGAAAAGTGCATGATTATCGCATCCAATGGCAAAAATTGGTGAAAAGAGGAAAAGGAAATGCTTATCCATAGTGCTGTGGATGTATATATGCAGAAAAGGAGAGCAAAGGTCTTCATAAACAAAAAACATTGATGCCAAAAATATTGCAGCTACAAATGTAAAGACACCTGGTGAGCTGGCTCAATGTTCAACAATGGAAGGAAATTGAAGCAGTGATGAAGGCAACTCAGAACTAGACATAGATTCAGAATCTTCCAGTTCAGACAGTGAAGAAAATGATGGCCCAACGGAATAACATTTGCTACACAATTAACAATTTATGTTTATGTGTTCTCATATTAATAAATGGATTATTTTTCTCTTTGATAGTGCTGTGCTCTCTAATGTGTTGGAATTGGTATTGACAAAAGCTTGTTTAACAACAGGAATAAATTGGACGAGCCTTTTTTGATCTTCCCATTATAAAATTATGTAATTTATAGCCAACGGATATTATAGGTACTTTACTGAAAAAAGGAAACCCCCAATTACCATGACAACACAAGGAGTGCGATCCATTGCACTCCTGCCACTTCGTTCTCAGCATGGCCTGAATATTAGGCTAAATGTTAGATTGTCAGCCTATATGCCTTGTCTAGGTGGAAAGAAGAGGAAGCAAGATTAGACAATGTATGGCATACAGTAACAATCCTCATAAAAGAAGAAGAAATGCAAATAAGTATTTGATTGTAGTCTGTCCTCATACGCTTTTCAAAATCCAATATAAACCAATGAGTTGTGGGACACCTTAAAGGTTGCATTTGAAAAGTTTTGAAACAGCACTTTTCATATCCATGGGCACACTTTGCTAGTTATCACTCCCAGCACAAGTCATCCAACAGTCTGATTTTAAAAAGTTCCTCTAAAATTCTTTCCTTACTGTCCATACATCTTATGTATTTGAACCCTAAAAATCATGTTTACAAGAACTTTGACACCAAAGAAATTTTAGCGTAGCGGTTCTTAAAATTTGTTGTTCTTATATGTGGAATTTTAGTGCAACTGATGCAAATTTCCCCCGAGTTAGCCATTCTGGCAATGATAGCAGTAATGATGACGCAGAAATTGCAGGTGAAAGAGAACATGGTAAAGCAGAAAGAATAGATACTAGCCACCATGACTTTGATGATGACTCAAATGGAAGTGAGAATGAACTTTAGAATTACATATTGACAGCTATGATAGGGCTAGAGCATAAAATAAAATTAAGGTATATTCAGCATGCATCTGATAATACTTAGAAGGCCACTCTTAGAAGGAAAAATCCACCTCCAAAATTTAAATCATTTTCTTCTAACGGTATTATTTTGTGTCATTTCATTTTCTGAACTTGGATTTCTTACTGCAAAGAAAACTTTTTGTACTTAAAGAGCACATGAAATGAAAACAAAATATGTCCAAGGCGGGCGATTTGAACACGCTGATAACGAATTTCTTATTTAAATTTTCGGCAAATGATTGGAAATAGTTAATTTTCACTTGTTACTGGCACTATTTGGAGGCTCTTTTGATTGGAGACTGGGCCGAGCTTTATTCTTGCATGTGACGTCAGATTGTGTGTTAAGAATGACGATCTTGTTGTTGAGTTCATATAGGCCACTATGTCAGCGATTGATTCTGAGAGTGATCATGAGTATTATGGCAGTAATGATAGTGACAAGGAAATAGAAGTAACTGCTGTCGCTAGTATCTTTGAGCCGTAATTGAATGAACCACTGGTTCCCAAAAATGATGGCAGTAGAGGACAAAACCAGTCCGTAGCTGAAGAGAACAAGAATGTGGATGGGCTTACACGGCAGGAATCAGAAAATAGATACAAGAGGGTTACACCGTTGTAAACTTGGTGTGCTTGTTCCCATTGTTGTCCAGAGCCGTTAGTTGGATCTGGAGAGTTTCGATATTGCCATGAAATAGCAGAAGCTTATGGAAAAGTTGTTTTCGACGGATTGACTGACACTCAAGCTTGCACAACCAAGCATGAAGACCATGTAGCTCTTGTGAATATGACTATTTTTTAAAATGGTGGTTACTTCACCAAAAGACAGGCAAGGAATGAATTATAAGAAGAAGCATGGTCAATCAGAGAATGAGTAAGTCTCTTCACCAGCACTTTTTCTGGTTGTAAAATTTACCCTCACTACACCTCAGCAACCGACATAATGTACCAAGCTAGCTTTAGTTTTTGTCTATGTCCTGGGCGTCACTTTCTCTAAATCTTGAAACTCTAGAATGTTCTCACAATTTATACAAGCTGTTTGTTTACAGGTTTCTACGTGCAGTGGCATATCGATAGCTTGCTATATGCTTTTTGGCTACTTTGGTTGGGATAGTACTAGGGGATTACCAACGTGTGCATATACACTCTTATGGAGAAAGTATCCTACATATAATGCAAGGGGTTTTTGCAACAACTGATGAGCACGAATGAGCCCAACATTAACTAATCTCTTTGAACAATGAAAGTTTCATTCCTTTCATCATGTGCACACAACAGGGCATCCACTTATCGAAAATTGGAAAATATTCAATAATAATAAAATTTTTTGACAGTTAACATGTCATGACAGAATGACTGTCAAGATTTTGATACAGGAAATAATTCTATTAACTGCAATGCCCCCTTTTGTGTCCTCATCTTGGCTTTTGGCAAGATTTGCATGCTGGTGGGGCTCTGCTTTTTTTGGTTTCATGGTATCATCTGTGCTCCTTTGCCAAGTGTTGGGAATTGCATCTTGCAATGTCTCTTGTTCTTGTACTACAGAAGAAATAAATATGCTGAGATAGCTTATTATGAGAGCAAATGGTGGAAAGAAGACTTGTAAAACCTGAGAACTTAGTACACCTTATGTAAAACTGGAATCATGTATAGTTAAATACCACACCGTCCTTAGTCCTTGAAAATGTACCAAAAATGATCCATTGAAAGTTACTATGAATTCATATTGCCTTGGACACGTGAATAAGTTATTTCCTAAGCTTACATGTTGACCTAGACACGAGTAATTGCATACTATTGTAAAAAGAATTGGTTGAAGCATTACAGTTGCATGCTACTTAGCTTTCAGCTTAGAATCCAGTTAACTTTCCCAGAAGGAATATGCTCAAAAGACTTCATGAATTTGCAACTTACACTTTGGAAACAATATATTATCTCTTTGTTTTATCTTCTTCTCTTCATATAGCTGCAATGCCTCACTCTTGCTTTTTCTCACTGAATTGTTTCTCCATTGGTTCAGGCTGATAGGACATGATTTCTTCAAATAATATTTGAAAGCAACTGCTGGGTTCTTTCAAATGCATGTCCCTTAGTTCATTAACATAGCCTAGAAAAATTTGTAATTTAGAATTTTTGTTTCTCAGGTGAATTCCAAATTGGAATATGAGTGTAAATTTACAAAGTGTATACTGTCAGCAAGGTTTTATTAGTTCTATTCTTACCATATGTTTGTGGGATAGCCCTTTATTTTACAGCTTCTTCACCCATTTTCTATTTTGGCCAAACAATCTTGGTATATGTCCTACCATCCTTTGATAGTTCCTTTTCCTTATGCAGATTTTCATTGAAATGCAGGCTGGCCAAAATATGCCTATAAATATAGTACTGGAACTGTGAGTTGAATAATACTTTTCTAACTTTCAATTAAACAATGTCTTTCTAAACTTCTCATTAATCAAAGCGTTATACAATACAGTTGTAAAACAACAAAATTATCAACAATATCATAGGAAAGGTAATGAAAAGCTCAACAATTCTGGATTTGTCTATGCCTTATTCCTACCACAGAAATAAATTAATGTACTTGTTGTGCAAATTGCAATGTTATTTCTCTCCTGGCAATAAATAAGCAATGTCTTTCATCAAAACCAAGGTATTTGAGCATATCCAGAAACGATGAAGATGAACTGCTCATAATAATAGCACGGCACATATAGAGTACTGAAGGCTATAGATATATATTCTAAAGCACTGAACAAAATAGTATTGAAAATTCATATTATAATCGAGCTGAATTCTGGATTCTGGAATTTGTATTAGTATATCAACAAATCTCTAGATTAGAGTTGCAGTCAAGTTTGATCTGTTGTCTGTTTTTCAGGGAAACACTCCCTTGTCAAGTATGCAAATATGTATTATGTAGTTACCTGTCTTTTGTCAAATTGTGATAACTTTGGTGGCGAATAAAGATTGACAGAATCTCTTGGTGGAACAGCTCCTGGAATGAGATTTCTCCTGCAAAGGACTTTTGTGCCAGCTATGATCGGTCTCGAAAGGCTGAATTCATCAAAATGAAGAGAGCAGAGAGCTGCATATTTGCTTTGCGCTTTGTAGTTGGGCCTATGCCGTCTAAAAAACCTGACCCACTCTTGTTGCAGTTTTTCATCCTGAGGAAATTGATGCATCGTAATACCAGGAGTGCAACTAGTATTCCTGCAGCTCTGTTGGTTTGGGCCGCCAGCAACACAGTATTTTCCTCCTTTTTTCTTTCTCTCAGGTTCAACTCCACGGCAGTCGACTTTTTCCTGTATTGTTTTGCCGGTAGTACAACAAACAATCTGACATCACATGTGGAAAATCACGTGCCTTTGGCCGTGTTTTAGCAGAGCGACGAGCAACGGCAAAATCGCGTCCTTTACAACTAATTTAAAATTACTTTCACGGATCATATTTACTTATAAACATCAAATATGTCCTTTTTGTGTCTGTTTGTTATATAAAAGGCGAAAAAAAATTCATTTCATGTGCACTTTAAGGATCTCGCTCCCTACGTTGCTCAACTCTAAGTAAGTTCCTGATCACAATAACTTTGCTAGTACTAAAAAAAGCGGAGAAATTCTTAATCTTTGGGAATCATACCAGCTGAATAGCACCAGTTTGCACTTTCACAAACACTTTGGTGCAAGGAACTGTTTGTCCTATAAGACCAAATTGCAAAATTGTGGCCAAAATAATTTAAAATTTTGAGCCATCTCCCCTCTTGAAATTTTTGGAAATTTCAGTACCCCTCAAGTCGTTATCTTTCCCAGCAAGTCCCTGGCAAGGAATCCAAAAAATCTGGACGATAAAAAGGGTAAATTTTCATTCAAAAGACAGTTTAGATTATGCACAGCAAATATGTGAATATGAACATAATCTAATATCTCAGACAAAGAGATGGCTCAATGGAAGTTAAAAAGAACTTGCACGCACTTTCAAAAAATTAGTAAATTACCTTGTGATAACTCCTAGCCAGTTCTAACATACTAGTTACCAACTTATCATTCTCTTTGCAATGATCATCAAAATCAGCAAGTTTGAGTCCTTCCATCCAAGTCTTCTTATGCAAGTTCAAAAGCATCTGTAATAACACGCAATAAATAAATATATATAAATATATATAAATATAACTATAAATTAAGATATATATATATATATATCTATACA